>MSJE01000019.1:0-106446 GCA_001931935.1 Aspergillus aff. floccosus IMV 01167
AAAAAAAAAAAATCTAAAAAAAAATAAAAAAAAATAAAAAAAATAAAATTAAAAAACAAAATAAAAATAAAAATAAAAATAAAAAAAAAACCTCTGATATTACACTATGTTCCGCAATATGCAAAATAAAAGGAACAGTAGTTGCTGAAATCAATGCGGAACAGTACACATATACTCTAATACGTGTTGCACACCACGTATCGGGCTCCGAAATATATGATCGCAGCCTGTAGGTAAGTGAATCGGTTCGGAAAGGGATGGTTGATGGGCGATGCCTTTGTTCTACGTACTCAAAGTAACCTAGGTATACAAACAGCGGCGAGGACTTCGATGTTCCATGTTGAACGGAAGCGCCTAGGCCACGGAGTTATCTCCTATAAAGGCAACCCCCACAAACGCAACCTACTGCCTCAGGCGCTAACAGGGCACCTTTTATTGGCCTCATACAAGCTTAGCCTCACCAGACTGAATTGAGGACAAGGCGGGGTCAACATAACACGATGAATAAGATCAAGCGGAATCGCAAATATAAATGCCCTATGGTCGAGATCGTTCTCACGCCTATCTTATATCCACCGACATCGTCCTATGTCTCTAGGTCCCAATTTTGACGCCCTACAGACCACGAATCCCCCCCCAGCATATCGCTGAGAGTCGACTCTTTTAGGGGCTCACCGAGGCATTGTGAGAACTGCGGGTATGTGGGAAAGACTTGCACCGCAGAAACCTACTATATGGACAAACGCAAGAATGCTTTTCGAAGCTAACCATGAAGTCTGCTGTTAGTCATGTCTCCGTTCAAAGCTTTGGAAACGCGCGACCTGTATACCGTCGGCTGGATTGCTGCTCTCCCGCTAGAGCGTGCGGCGGCAACGGCAATGCTTGATGAGAAACACGAAAAGCCACTTGACTTCGTCCAGGCTCATAATGACACAAACTCATACACCTGGGGCAAGATTGGCGAGCATAACGTGGTCATCGCATCACCTGCAGCAGGGAGATATGGCATAACGTCAGCTACGGAAACAGCTTTACTTTTGCTTTCCTCATTCCCCCAGGTCAGGGTGGGCCTCCTCGTTGGCATCGGAGCCGGCATCGCCAAGCCAGACAAGGGTCGCGACATCAGACTTGGAGATATTGCCGTCAGTCAACCTGATGGAAGCAACGGTGGCGTTGTCCAGTACGACCTGTTCAAAGCGACATCAGGGGATCAGCGTCATAATAGAGCCTTTCTCAATAGCCCTCCAGGGATTCTTCTTCGTGCACTAGGGCACCTTCAGGCGCAGCATATACTTGAACCACCCAAGCTCATTGAATACCTGGATGAAATGATAGATCGCTATCCCAGATTAGCCAAGCAGGGCTATGTGCACCAAGGCTATGAGAATGACCGCCTATTTAGGACGACAGACACAAACGAGGAAATACAACGTGCGGATCGTGACTCAACCGAACCTATAATCCACTACGGCACGATAGTGTCGGGAAACACGCTTTTCAAAGACGCAGTTCACAGAGATAGGATCCTGGCGGATATCGGGGAGGAATGTATTTGCCTGGAGATGGAAGGTGCGGCTGCGGGTGTGATGAATGCCTTCCCTTGCATCGTCATTAGAGGGATATGTGATTACGCCGATTCGCACAGAAATGACCGATGGGAATGCTACGCTTCAGCGACCGCCGCTGCGTATGCCAAGGAGCTTCTGGCATACGTGCCCGCCGTGGAGGCCCAACAAACCAATAGAGCAACGGAGGCACTTGAATCTGGTCAGTCTTTTTTTCGTCATGTCAACAATTATACGAGGCTGGACTAACATTTGAATTTGTCCTAATGACGAACAGTTCAACAACAGATTAAGGCCTTGCAGCATACAATAGATTCAACAAAAGCTGCAATTGAATCCATTAAGTCTAACTTGTATGCTGATAAGATCAAATGCTGGCTTTGTCCCCCAGATCCGTCTACAAGTCTTAGTTACGCGATGACGCTCCGCCATGAGGGACAGTTGCATGGCTCCTAAAAAATGCCGCCTTCCAGTTGTGGCACTCTGGGTCGCGTCGACACTGATGGCTGCACGGGCTCGCAGAATATGGTAAGATGGTTGTTCGTGCAATTCTGCTTAATCGTCTTCTGAAAGAAAACGACAGTCTTATCCTCAGCTTTTCCTTTAGCAGTAGTGGGCCCACGAAGCAGCACTTGGATGGTGTACTGCGGTCACTCATTTTCCAGCTTTACCAAGGTGATGTTGACTCGGTATTTCATCTTGACAGTTTATCTTGAGCGCACCAGGGTCCAACCTGCGACAAAGGAGCTCTCGGATACTGTTATCAAGATGCTCGCAGTCCAGAGGTAAATCCATGTTGTTCTGGATGCCTTGGACGAGTCAAGAACATGGAACAATATTGTTCTGTGGATCAAGAACGCGGTTTTCAGGCCCGAGTTGGACCACATCCAGCTACTTTTGACCAGGCGACCATCCGAGTTAGTCGTAGCATAGCAAAGGCATATGTTGAGTTCAAGACAATTCTGCGCGACATACGCCTATTGATAGGACAGCGAAATTGCCTACCACGCGATAAGCAGGCTGTCAACTCTGATGTCCAATCATGGCTTGCTGCTTAAGTTTCTCAACGGTGTGACCCAAAGGCGTTTAAAATATCCGGAAGAAGGTTTGCGACGTGATGTGAGGTATTCGTGCGCCAAATGATAGAGTATACAGAACGTTTGCTGGCAACTGGCTTAGGTTCGGGTGGGCATTCTGTCAATTGAACAGCCTGGCTGGACGGCGCAATCTCGTCTCTGCGCGGCCCTGTCGCCTCGGATATACGTACTCTTATCCCAGTCTAGCCAGCAAACGGCGCATATACTTGCCCTCCACACTGCATTTAGCTCTGCTGTTTGATGTGGCCATTTCTATGTCCCCTAAGTTCCCTGTCAGGTGTTGACCGCTGTCCATTTGTTTCACGAACTTGTTATTGTACCTATCAAGTATAAGCTTAACCTATACAACCCCTAGGCAATGGGTTTTAGACCAAGAGTTGGTACAGATAGCAGAATATCTAGTAGGCAGGCAGGGTCTTATCTTGAGTCGAGATGCAAGACTAGTAACTAGACTACGTCGGTAAACTAAGTGTAGGTGAAGCAGCGTGCCACTAAGTAAGTTTGCCATATATGCTGGCCATTTACCTGAATGGTGGTCTGAAGCTTCTTCACCAACCGCGCTAATCTAAAGAGTGGAAAGGCGTGGTATGAAACCACCTCTGCCAAATGGTCACTGATGGCTGTGTTTTTCCCCTTTATCACCACCTGCTCGCCTTCTTTTTTCCTTCAACCCGCTCAAGTCTTCATTGTCAAACGGAGGCATCGGGCAATATTTTTGTGACAAGGTGGAACTGATTAATTCGGAATAACCCGCTTCACTTTCCTCAGGTAGTTCTGTTGATTGAAGGTCTCGTTCGTAGCATTCTCGGCTTTCATCCCCATAGTCATGGTAAACGCAAACTTTCGTACTCTTTCTTTCTTCTTTCACCGATGGGTTGGCTGATCTGGGCATTGATTGATTTTCCATTTTCAGCGGTAGTGCTGCCGAACTGGCGAGGGTGCATGGATTGTCCCTACGTGTTTCAACATTCGGATGGTTTACACTAGCCGGTTGTCCAAGATGGATATAAGAAGAACTTCCGATGTCTCGATGCTTCCGCATAGTAGAGCCCGCTTTGTGAGTGGCACCAGCCATTTGTGACGACTGGGAACCTAGCGGAACAGTAGAAGCACGAGATCGATCTGGGGACGAAGAAGATGACGGCATTGTTGCTGCTGTTGGTTTTTTGTTTCTTGTTGCGCTTCTTGTCGGTGTCATAGGTGCTGCTCCAGTTTGAGGCGAGCCCATCTCATGAAGCAACCTCCTAGACCTCGACGACTGCTGTTGCTCTATCTCCTGGAAAGTGGACATGATATCTTTGATGTTGCCGATAATAAAGACAGTTTGATTGTCATAGCCCTTTTGATCTAACTTTCTTTGGAGTTCAGTCATCGATCGTTGTAGTCTGGCCTCTCCGCGGTGAACCTCCTTCAGTAGATCTCGTCTAGTTGTACATCAGAGCGTTCCCAGGTAGATTAGGCAGGATATTTCTTACATTTTCTTCAACATGGTAAGCCTTTCTCCAGCATTTGATTTCGGAGTCTGATTCATCTCGGAAATTTTGCCGTCAAGCAACAGAAGAAAAGTGAATAGCGTAAGGCTACTCTTGACGCTAGCCAACGTCGCCATGGGAAGCTGGATATCCTCTTTGAAGAAATGCCATTTGCATTTGGTTATGAACTGTTTGATAACGGATGCTTTCGTACCGTCTCGCAATGGTTCCATTTTATCTAAAAGATCCTGAATCTGGCTCTGAGCCATCAGTCCTTGCTCCTTGATTTTCTCGTCTAACTTATGCTGGCGGCACATCTTCGCAACGGTCCCTTTAATTGGATTCGTCACTTCATCGAGGTAAGCTGCAAGATATCGACATGTTGATAGCTCGTTTCGTATGACCCGAAGCTCTGTTCTGGCACATTGAACATCTCGGCAACACTTCCTCACGTTTCTGCTGCATGACTCTAGTGCGCTAAACAAGGTCACTCCAGCGGAAACGGCTCCCAAGATTTCCATAGTACACTTGGATGGAAGCTTGGAAAATGGCCAAGGGAATTAAGGAAGGCAGATGATGGTGGTATAAAGCAATAGGGGCGTGGGAATGGTAAGCACTGAAGCAGTTTCTACATTTTATAGTAAAGGTTTCGCCAATTTGTTATTATTCGGTCATTCTGCAGGGTTGGTATGGCAGTCAGACACCAAGCAGAAATCGGATTTTTCGAGCCGCATAATAGCAGGACGACAGGTGCTGCAGGGAGTGGCGTATTTTGGCTAGCCACGTCTTGAGGCATGATTGGGACATTTCATGCAAGGCTGTCATGTCTGATCAGGTGCATTGATCTATCTGGTTCATCGGCATCATCAACCCGATTCCGTCGAGCCTCACCACTGATCACGAAGGAGCCGCCCGACGCGTACCTATCCAGGTTCAGGTTTAGGAAAGACAGCCTCGATCTATCGTGCTTTGTGTTCGACTTTAGCAAAGCTTCGTCCTTGGCATACACCACGACCTTTTGAGGCCAACCTACCGCCCAATGCCCAGGTTTGACCGCCACATCATCCAGGTATACTTCCAAGCAACAGGTCCAGACGGGATTATCCGGATTGATCTATGATGGTACTCAATGTGATCATGACACGCATATGGATTCAGCCGTGTGCGGGGCTTTGAGTACGCGGCAGCCCCTGCTAAAGACGTGGCGAAGTGGAAGGCCAACAGACAATGAGTCTTTCCTAATGGCAGCGTATCCTCATGGTCCGATGCAACTGCGCCGCAGTGAAGCGCCGAGAATTCTTGCATGTCCTCCAATAGAATCGTGATTTAGATCATAGAAACCATTCATTTAATACAGACAACTGCAGATCGACACTTCCCCTCAAGAATACCTACGCAAAGCGTCTACGACCACCCTATTTTCTGCGGCAATTACGTTCTGGGGGTTTGGACAGCTTACATGCCTTTGCGATTTGAGTACTCTATTCTAGACCCGTATCTGTACAGTAGCAGACGTCGTCCACAGTCGATTATTATATCATAACTCGTCCTTGACCGACACAATAGGTCGGCCACTATCCTTCCCCAAATCGACGCCATTCTTCTTGCGCCACTTCTCCCACAGCGCAAAAAAGTCCTTCTCCATCCCGCTCTCCATCTGATCCGGCAGGATGACCGAGTACTCGACGTAGAGATTGCCTGGCTCATCATCATGGCTATCATGGAGATGGCCCTCCGAGTAGAACGGCATACCCTCGCCCTTGATCGTCTCCACGGACAACGGCTGCACGACTTCGCCACGCTTGCGGCCCAACTGGACGACATGACCGTCGAGATGCGTGATGTTGCGCGTCCACTCGCCCATCCACGCCTCGCGCAGAGACAGCGCCTCCTTCCAGAACAAATCCCGGCCCTTGCGGCGGAAGAACGTGCCGTCCGTGCGCTCACGATCCGTCTGACCAAGCTGCGGCTCGCGCTCCTCCAGAATCAGCACCAGATCACCCGCAATCCAATCAGGACTCTCATCCGCCTCGTTCTCAAACACAATCCGCGTGCCCTTGTCCATGCCCGGCTCGACCGTAAACGTCGTGTCCACATCACGCCGCACCACCCGATGTCCCTGGCACACCGAACACGGCTTCTTGATCTTCTTGCCCTGCCCGCCGCACTTGTCGCACGGCATCTGCACCTGCTGGAACATGCCCGGCGCCAGCATGTGCTTCTGGATCACCATGCCGCGCCCGGAACACTTGTCGCACGTGATGATCTCGCGGTCTGCCGACCCCGTGCCCTCGCACGCGTCGCAGATCTGCTGCTTCTCTAACGTAATGGTTGCCTCGCGCCCGTTGTAGAAGTCGCGCAGCGGCATTCCGATGCGGAACTCCATGTCCGGTCCGCGCCGGTGGCCCGGCGCGTGTCCGTAGTGTCCGCCGCCGCCAAAGAACCGCGAGAACAGATCGAACGGATCGTGCGCCTGCCGCCCGGCGGTCCCGCCCTGTCGGTGCTGTTCGACGCCCTCGTGGCCGTGTTGGTCGTAGATTTTGCGAGTCGTCGGCGTCGACAGGACGTCGTAGGCTTCGGCGACTTCGACGAATTTCTTCTCCGCGGTTTCGTCGCCTCTGAGGAAGGGGAGGATTAGAGATTGCGCGGGAGGGATTGACGGTGGGAAGACGGCAGTGCACTCACGGGTTCTTATCCGGGTGGTATTTCTTGCTCAGTGTGCGGTAGGCGCGCTTGATGTCGCGTTCCGAGGCGGACTTGTCCAGCCCCAGGACCTTGTAATAGTCCTCCGCCGCTAATACCACCTGTACCAAGCACAGGGTGATTGCGACAATTAGAAAGATTAGACGCATGGTGGGAAGCATGGTGGACGAGCTGCTGCGGGCGCAGCTCGTGGATTTCGAGAGGGGATCAAGCGTGGATTGTGGGGAGGGCCGTTGTGTCGGATGCGAGTATAGATCTGGTTAGGTGTGTGATACGTGAATTGCGATGATGGTAACAATAAGGCGTGGCTTGGGATTAAAGTGGGATTCGACCAAGAACAAGGCCTATCAACATGGGTGCAATCCAGAATCTGCAGATCAGTCAAGACCTCAGAGGTAGCAGGTTGGAAGGGAGAAGGAGATAGTTGTCTGGATATACAATCGTCCAGGTGGCCGCAAGCTAACGGCGAATGGTTCCACCGTGCCGATCGGTCACGTGGGATTTCTTATCGCGGCTTATCAGTCTCCTTTTCATATGGAGTATTCTGGCAGCATCAATTGCGCTCCAAGACTACTATTCACATAACGCACATTGGATAGACCGTGCAGATATCATATCATTCTCTGGTATACCTCATATCCGCATAATCCCATAGGTGCATCGTCACAGAGCTTCGTTAGATATACTTTGCTGCAGCAGACTTGGTCATGTATTGAGCGCCACAGAAAGGTAGGTGAGGAAAACTATCCAGTTCATCATCATCCTCGTCTCCGCCCGACTGGGATATCGAAGATATCATTTCGCCATGTTCGTCCCAATCCTCCACTCTCATCACCTTCCTCAATGGCTTCCTGCGCCCGAGTTGCTTCCTCGTGCCATACCTTGACGAGACTGCCAGGAGCATAGACGCCCTGGAAGACTCCGGTACCGGGCGGCTCGATGCCAATTCGAGCTTCGATATCTTCATCAGGCGCAGGCGTCAGCCGCGCCAACACAGCCCGCACAAAGCTGAACAGATCCTGGGGGTTGGCAATTCGCGCCGCGCGCAGGCGTTCGCGCGCAAAGACAAGCTCGCGATTCAACGCGAAAGCGGCGTCCACGATGTGTTCTGCGATCTTCTTCTCCAGGACCCGGCGAACCAGATGCTTCAGGAACGGCTTTGCGAGCCACAGAAGCCACTTCCATCGGCTACTCTTCACCTTGTAGCTGAGCTTGTTAATCCGGACCCTCACGCCGCGGAGTGTGAATACCTGCTCCAGACGCCCGCGGCCTATCTCGACATCGAGAGCGATGTCAATTCCTCGTTGGTCTAGGTAGAAGCTTGCAATGCCTTCGTCGTTGAACCGGAACAATGGATTCGGGTGGGCTCGCATCCAGTACCCGAACTCGGAAGCACTGACATTAAGGCCCATGACACTGACGGTAAAGGCCGTCTTCAAGTCGGTCACTGTTCGCTTGGAATGCTTCTTCACGACGTCTATTTCATTCCGTGTGATGATATGGATGCGATAGGGGAGGAACGAGGAGAAATTAACGGTATGACCGGGCTCCAAGATCAGATTTTCCAGCAGAAGATCTATCTCTGGGGATGACACCTCCAACCGTGGGATCGGAATGTACTGAATACTGCGAAGGACAAGAGGAAAAAACACCTCGCATACGTCCGCAGGCAACTGTCCCTTCCGGTCACTGTAGGCCTGGCGAGCATCGCGGTAGATCTTGTTCGTCGCATCGATCAATTTGGACATGGCCTTGTCTTCGGGGATGGTGCGGATCGCCCGTTTCGCCTGCACCAGAAAGGCATCCATATCCTGGCGAAGGTCGGACTCCATCCCTACTTGCTTCGACTTCTCGCCCAGTTCCTTGATCTTCTCATCCGCCGAGTCATAGAACGCGGGATTGGTCATCATCTCTTGGACGGACGCACCGATCTCCGACATGAGTTCATCAAACTCGGGATCTTTGTTCGCATGCCGCATCACCTGATGAAACTTCTGTTCGAGCAGCTTCCACGCCCCGGGGTCCCCAAACGACTGGAGGAGTGCCCAGAAATGCTGCATCGCCTGCTTGAGATCCTCGTTGATGTCAACTTCTTCCTCCGCAGTCTCGACCACATCGGCGGCCGCATTGGCGTATGCCCTCGCATAGCGCTGAACCAGCTGCGCCAATGTCGCGACGGAATCCGAATAGTCCGTGCGATCACGGAGGTTCAGCACCGTCTGTTTCAAGCGGTGAAGCAGGGTTTCCTGCTCCAGCTCCCCAAAATGTTCCTTAGCACTCTCGATGGCTTCCTGTCCCGTGCGCGCAACACCATCCTCTGCCGCCTCTGCTACTTGGTTCACCTCTTCGCGCAGCTGCTCGCGAGTGGGAGCGCGGTCGCTGTCGGCGTTGGCTCCTTGGACTGCCCTGACTTCTTCCTGTGAGGGTCTGATTTCCTCGCCCACTTGTTGCGAGGTTTTGGAGAGGGAAATCGCCGTGTCGGAGAATATTTGCCGGCCGACGGTGGTGATGTCCTCCACAAAGATGCGGAAGTCGGCGTTGGTGAGCAGGAGGCTTCCGACGGTGCGCAGGCTATCGTAGGCTATGGCTGTGTTAAAGCATTGTCTGGCATTGGATGGATATCACGTACCAGCCTTCGTATCGGCCCTCGCTTTTGAAGCGGACGCCCGCTGCGAGACCTGGCGAGGGTCCAGGGACGCCTTTGATTTGGACAGATGCCATAGGAACTCTTGGATCTGATCGTCGCCGTTCTTGTCGCGAAAGAGCTCGATGAGCACCTGAATCCAGATGCGACAGTCGCGGACGAGCTGACGGCCGATAGAGCCGATCTCTCGGTTTCGTGGATTGAGGAAGTCGGTGGCCAGGAGGGAGCGTAAATTGGCGATGACCTGATCGTTGGACGGCATGTACCCTTCAGCGAGGGCACGGATCATCTGATAGGAGTGGAGCTTCTGATGGAGGAGCTGCTGACGGGAGGTGTCCTCCTCGTATCGAGGGAGGAGCGGCTCTGTCTCTCGCGACATGGTGGTGTTTGGTGGATGTCGCAGTAGGGCGGAGCTTGAGATGTAGGCTTCAGACCCTTAGATGGGCCGTTGGATGAAGCGAGGATGGATTGAAGGGCGGGGATGGGCGTTGCATGATGCTGACGGTTGCCAGGTACCCCGGATAGCTTCACTGTTGCGTCATGGGGAGCTGCCGCTTTAGTGTCAGGTGATCTTATCTTATCACCTTGTTCACAGCAAAATAAATCCACCAAAACCTGTTGAGAGTATTTTCATTCCAAGGTGCCTGGTAGACAATAATAGTCTAACAGTAGTCTAGCGTTAGTATTAGGGTTAGTATCTGATCTTAAGTGCCTACCAAGTAATGTAGTAGCAGGTACCTAGGTACACTACATGTCTAGGTCATAGGACGGCGGGAATATATCATGTGGTTAACGACTCCAAAAGACCATCTAGACTATCTATACTAAACAAGAATTCAACCAGATCTCAGCCACCGACATCACCTAAGAATCATCACTGGAGAAGGGTTGAGCCCAACGACGAATGGAAACACAAACAGGACGAGAACCAACCATGGAAGAACCCCAACACTCCCGAAAAGTCAACTGGCATTGATTGGGGAAACAAAACAAACAAGCGACAAACACATCAGAAACATGCGGAGACGGGGTGAACAAGACGGACGCGATAGATCGGACCCGGCCTGCAGGGATCGGAGCGACACGACGCCCCCAACCGGATGGCAGGATGGAGAGTACCGTGTAGAGGGAGTCCCTACGGGATCGGGGATGGAATGTACTGTGTAGAGGCGATACTGTCGGGATCAACGACACTGGGGACGTGCGCGGCAGGATTCCCGATATTGTTGTGCGATGTGTAACTAGCGACCTGTAGGTGACTAAATTCTGGCGATGTAGCAGAGAAATACTGGGTCAAGCTTTGGATCCATGCGTGCTGAATCCGGGGGAAAGTGGGTATGAGTCTAGATAGGTAGGGGTCGTCTGGAGTGCAGATGATACTATTCCCTAGCTAGGTAATGCCTACTACATAAGTGATAGGGACGACCCGAAGCAAGGACGGAGATGAGCGATATATGCACGCCGCAGAAAATGGCTCAAGACCGCAGCTGCGGGTGGATGGAGTCCTCCGGGCGGCCTCCACCTCCCGAGATGGTCGCGTGTCCTCCCTACAATAATGATACCTGTTCTGATCGGGAACGAACCTCCCCCCTGCAAAGAGACCAAATGATGCTGGGCCTGGGGTGGACGCGAGTGGGAGAGGCGATGCCGATAGTGGTTGTCGACGGCAGAGGCAGGCAGAAGGGGTTCCGACGAGGGATTCATACCAAGACGCCAACTCCAGGTCAATTTGAGCCCGGCGGCGCAGGCGAGGGGCTGGGTTGGGCCTATCCGATGGACGCCTTCGGCCGGTCCCGATCGGCAGCGGAGCTTGGGTATGCAGCCACCGAACAGTTGACTCGACATGAGTTTCATTCCAAGGGGGGAGAGAGACAAAAATCACGCATTCTGATCTACAGTACAGTACAGTGTCGGAATGATTGGGATTAGGCTGCAGGAGAGGAGGATGTTGTGGGAGATCGTTGTAGAGTTTGTGTAGCATTGATTTGATGTGTAATCGGAAGTATTGGGTAGGTAGGTAGGTACAAGGCTCCATCTATGCTCCAATAATAATAACAACAATAATAATAATAGCTACCTAGGTTACCAAGTATACTCCATCCTAATAATAATCCGACTGGGTTGAATCCCGAAGAGGCAACCGAGCCGGTGCCGGGCTGATTCAGCAGACCGGAATCGGGCAGTTTCCGACTGTGCGGGGAATGGCGAGACCCAACAGTCTCCAACTACCGTACTTACCTACTTAGGGTGGGTTAGTCATCGGCCTGCGTCCAGAATCCTTCCTCTCGCAGTTAGCGACTTCGGGAGCTATCTGAATTAGCCTAAATTTTTTTTTTACTGCACAGGCGACAGCTCCACTAAGGTACGACGACAAGGGACTAAGGGAGTACTAAGTAGTAACGGACCCTGGAAGACATTCGCAGTATCGAGTCAAGTGTTGACGACGGGTCGCATGGCGGCTCCACTGTAGCAGAATCTCGGGATACGAATCGGATGGTGGCCGCGTGGGATTACATTCGAAAGTAATGCGAATGGTTCCTATTATTAATGAGGTTGTACAATGGAAACCGGAGTTTACCCGTTCATATTAGAAGTAGGAATATTAAAAGGGAGAGATTGTAGTAAGTATTGAGATGAATACATGATTCAAGTATCTAGGAAGTAGGTAGCTACCTATTTGCGGAGTAAAGAACAAAATATGCAATAAATAGAATTAATAGAATAAATGTAAAAGTACTGAAAAGTACCTATCAACAAAGCAAAACAGCCTCTACAAAAGCTACGCCCAACAGGATCACAACTACCGTGTAGTAGTCAGTACAACACAAATGCCTCACTCCTGTTTACTCCGCATTTTGCATCCTCAGTCGGAGACTCGTCCCGTGGGCTCCACCTGCTCCGAATTGGGTTTTTTTCGCCCTCCAAAGCTTCGTTTCAACCTCGAAACGGTTCGCCTGCCACGGAATCATATCCACCGCCACCAGCCTAGTCCTCCTGACTGGTCATTTCCCCCCGACTCTTCCCGATCGATGATCCAGTCTTCGTCCGTAGGCCCTGGCCTCATAGTCCTTTGCTCACTCCTCCTCCGTTGGAGATCGCAACGGCCCTCAGTCTCATGCCCATCGGAATGCGGTGGATTCCTACTACTCCTCAGGGGGGTTCAATGCTAGTGCGCAGACATAAAATCAGGCTGCCTTCACAGGCGTCAGCTGTCTTTTCAGTTTTTTCTTCCTCCTCCTTCTCTTCATCATCAGCATCATCTTCTTCTGTTGTCGCTGTGACTCCTACTCCTGTGACTCCAACTTCCCCAATGGCTCGATTTCCCGCACAACAAAGCCGGCCGGTCCACGCGACCCCGTATGTGAACCATGCTGCTCCAGTGTATGTTTTCTTTACCCGCCACCCTCTCTCTCTCTCTCTCTCTTTTTTTTTTTTTATTTTGTTTCTTTGCTCTCTGTATATGTTGTATGCTTTGTGCTTTGCTTCGCTTGCGTCATCCCTCTTCTAAGCATCTGAGCATCACCATGTCAAACTCCTCTGACAAAAAGCCCAGTGAGGCCAACTACGACACCGCCAACCCTCCCTACATTCGCAAATACCTTCGCACCTACGGTCTCACTCCTCCGCGCGCCGAATCCTACGAGGTCCAGAAGACTCGCTGTACGTATACTACCTATACTGTCAATGAGACGACAGCTCCGGACAAGACCAAGCTAACTCCCTCAGGTCTCGCTCAATTGGCCCTCAAACAAACTTCCATCGACAAATTCCTCTACCTCAGCACTCTCCGCAAGAACAATGTCCACCTGTTTTACCGTCTGGTCACGGACCATCTGAGGGTATGTCCGGAGGCTCTCCCCGAAGCTGCACATGCCTCGGCCGAAACATTCGGGAGCTCCATATTAACAACCACTAGGAACTCACCCCTCTCATCTATACCCCGGTCGTTGGAGAAGCTTGTCAGAGATGGTCCGAGATCTACCAGCAGCCGGAAGGTGAGCTCCTTACCCCCCCGGTCGAGATCGTCCACCACGAATCAAACTCGGGCGCTAACGCTTCACGCTAGGCATGTACCTGAGCTGGGAGGATCGCGGCAATCTCGCGGCGGTCATTGCCAACTGGCCCCAGAACAATGTGGAGATCACATGTATCACCGATGGCTCCCGAATTCTCGGTCTAGGTGATCTTGGCATCAACGGCATGGGTATCCCCATTGGCAAGTTGGCGCTCTACACTGCTTGTGCGGGCATTCGTCCCGAGGCTACTCTCCCTTTGACTTTGGATCTGGGGACCAGCAACAAGACCCTCCGGGAAGACCCGCTCTACATGGGGTCCCGCCGGGACAAGGTGACTCCCGAGGAGGAGCGAGAGTTCATGGATGAGCTCATGGCTGCTCTGACCGAGCGCTGGCCGGGGTAAGTGACTCATCCCGATCCCTCCCAACTTTACCCGAAAAATGCGGGGACGAACGGGAGTGGCTGACGCCCTACAGCATTGTCATCCAATTCGAAGACTTCAAGAATCCCTTCCCGGCTCTGGAGCGCTACCGTGACGTGTACACCTGTTTCAATGACGATATCCAGGGCACTGGAGCCGTCATCCTCGGCGGTGTCATCAATGCCGTGAAGCGGTCGGGTCTCCCCTGCAAGGACCATCGCGCCGTCTTCTTTGGCGCTGGCAGTGCCGGTGTCGGCGTGGCCAAGCAGATTGTCGACTTCTTCGTGCGCGAGGGCATGACCGAGGATGAGGCGCGTGCCTGCTTCTACCTCGTCGACACCAAGGGTCTGGTCACCCTGGACCGCGGCGACAAGCTGGCCGATCACAAGGTCTACTTTGCCCGCAACGACAACAACGGCCTGCAGCTCAAGACCCTCGAGCAGGTCGTCGACCATGTGAAGCCGACCATCCTCATGGGTCTGTCCACCATCGGCGGCGTCTTCACCCCCGAGCTGCTCCGCAAGATGGCCGACTGGAACACCCGCCCCATCATCTTCCCCCTGTCCAACCCCTCGTCCAAGTCGGAGTGCGATTTCGAGAGCGCCGTCACCCACACCGACGGTCGCTGCCTCTTCGCATCCGGCTCCCCCTTCCAGCCCTTTTCCTTCACCAACACCAAGGGCGAGACCCACACGTACTACCCGGGCCAGGGTAACAACATGTATGTCTTCCCGGGTATCGGCCTGGGCACCATCCTGTCCAAGGCCGTCAAGGTCACGGACTCGATGATCTACGCGTCGGGCGATGCCCTGTCTACCGCCCTGACGGCGGAGGAGATCGACCGGGGACTCCTGTACCCCGACCTGACTCGCATCCGGCCGGTCAGCGTGGTGGTGGCCCGCAAGGTCATCCGGGCGGCGCAAGAGGCGGGCGTGGACCGCGAGACGAATCTGCGCACGATGAACGACGAAGCCCTGGACGCGTGGATCAAGACGCGCATGTACGATGCGCACTCGGAGGTGCTGGCTCTGGAGCGGGAGGTTGGCGCCCTGCTGTCGAGTCTGGGCTCGACAGGACTGGCCTTGAATGGACTGACGAATGAGGATCACGACAAGAATGCTAAGCTGTAAGGTGTTGGCATTGCCTGTTCCCTTTCTGTTCCTTCCCTTTCCTCCTTCCCTCACTTCCTTCTCGCATCCCTCTCGTGGTTAGACTCGATCCGTTTTTTTTCCATGTTCTAATTTCGGTACGTCAGGTGGGCTTGATGTCATGAGCGCGTTTGTTGTTTGTTCGAGATCTTGCATGCATGAGGGATGCATCGTTTCCTGTATACCCCGTTCGATTCAGTACCTTCTTAATTACGATGGTAGCAGCCACGATCAATGATGATATTTATCTTCTTTCTACTCGGATACAAGAACTCCCTAGACAGGGAACAATTAAGGCTGCGGGACTTGCGTCGGGGGAATTTTAGCCTCACGGCATGTGAAGTGGAGATGCGGAGAGATTCATATCGCCGATTAGCCATGTGGCGATGTGTAGATCGGCCTGCCGTTATCAATCCATCTCCACTCGGTACCTCGGCTTCTTGCCTGTTTCCAGCACGTCTTCCGTATTTCTAATTATTTATAATGCACCCATTCAAGATTTATATGGTTTATAATGCGACTCTCCCCATCTCCCACAATACAATCCACAATCCAATTAATTACACACCATGTCGTCCCTCCGTGAACCTGTCAAACTTCCCTGCGGATTGGTTTTTCCCAACCGCCTGGTCAAGGTACTTCGCCCCTGAGTACACTATATTCAATCGCACGATCTAACCAGACAGGCCGCCATGGCCGAGCTCATGGCCGGCTGGTCCAACACGCCCAACCCAGCCTTTGTCGACCTGTACGACAAATGGGGCAAAGGCGACTGGGGGGCCGTCCTGACCGGTACACCCCCTTTCCAAATTCATCCATCTTCAAGACCGTGTTCTAAAAGCAAAGAAAGGAAACGTCCAGGTCGACATAAACCACCTGGGCACGCCCCTGGACCCCGCCCTGCCAGGCGACTACACCGGCAAAGAGTCCAACCCAGAGCTCGTCTCCCTCTGGACGCAATACGCCGCCGCGTGCCAGCAACACGGGGTCCCATCCATCGTGCAGATCTGCCATCCGGGCCGGCAGTCCGTCCGCGTGGCAGGAAAACGCGGCATCTTCGCGCCCACCATCGCGCCCAGCGCGATCCCGCTGGCCATGGGGGATGGCTGGCTCGACCGGATCGTCAGCGGGATTGTGTTCCCCGCGCCACGGGAGATGACGCAGGCGGATATTGACGCCGTCACCAGGAAGTTTGTCGATACGGCAAGGCTGATGGCGGATGCTGGGTTCTCCGGGGTGCAGTTGCATGGGGCGCATGGGTATCTTATTGGTATGTCTTTCCTGTCTGGGTGTGAACTGTGCTGATGAACGTAGATCAATTCCTCAACCCGAAGGTACATCTCTCCCACGACGGAAGGTAAAGGAAGCATAGCTAAGGAAGCAGACAAACAAACGCACCGACGCATACGGCGGCTCCCCCGCTGCCCGCGCCAAATTCGTACTCGACATTATCGCCGCCACGCGCGCGGTCGTGCCCGCCCGCTTCGCCATCGGCATCAAGCTTAACTCGGCCGACCACAGCTCCGACAGTTTCGAGGACACCATGACACAGATTGGCCTTCTTGTCGAAGCTGGAATTGACTTTCTGGAAGTCAGCGGGGGGTCCTACGAAGATCCTAAGGTACGAGCTTTCCCCGTCCCTCCGGGACTTCCTTTGGAGCAGCAGGCTAACGACATGCAAGATGATGGGTCTGGACCAACCAAAATCCGCCCGCACCGCCGCGCGCGAAGCCTTCTTCCTCGAGTTCGCCACGGCAGTCCGCGAGCGGTACCCGTCGCTGGTGCTCATGCTGACGGGCGGGTTCCGCACGCGGGCTGGCGCCGAGTCCGCCATCGCGCAGGGGGCGTGCGATCTGGTGGGCATCGGGCGGCCGGCGGCGGTGGACCCGGCGTTTGCGCGGTTGCTACTGGACGAGAGCGTGGCAGAGGAGGAGGCGCGGTTGGTGCTGAATAAGGTGCCTATGCCGTGGTATGCGAAGCTTGTGCCGGTGCGGGCGGTGGGGGCTGGACTTGAAAGTGTACGTTTCCCGGTCCCTTTTGGGAGTGGAAGTTGGCTAACGGTTGCAGTCGTATTATGCGGAGCAGATTCAGCGGATTGCGAAGGGGTTGAAGACGTTTGCGCCGTCTATTTGAGGCGGTAGAGGGTTTAGGGATGGATGTAATGAGAATACTGTAATTCATTAGAGATATTATAATCTATGCACACTGGCCCGTCTCTGCGACTTTGATCCGATAGAGATAGCCATTGAGCCTGACTATGCCACTCCGGTGTTAGGCCAGCACGCTCGCTTCTTTCTACGATAATTAATTGTATAGCGGTCGAGTTTCTTTCCCTAGAAGTACTATATCTACCTTTACGTGTCTCCTTACGTTCCCTAGCAAGTTACTGCTGGCAACTGCTTAGGACCGATAACGTTAGCCGAGCACAGACAAGGGAGATTGTACTCTGATAGATTCGACAGTCATGCCGCTGCTGACGGTTAGTGTAAGCACTACGTTAGCTTTAGTGTAAGCACTAAAGTAATCCAACCCATTGAAGCCTTATATCTAGTGCGAACAAGAATATTCTGAGAATGAATGAAAACACAGCAACTTGCAACTTCGTATCATTGCCCATCAACCAATCTGTATTGATCTCTATCACCGATTAATCATCTTTCCTAACCGTCTTACCGGCAACATGGTCCTCAAACTCTACGGCTCTGCCATGTCTACCTCCCGTGTCTTGGTCACGATTCTAGAGAAGGAATTACCGTACGAGCTTCTTATTATTGACATCGCGAAGGGAGACCAGAAGACCGAGGACTACAAAAAACTGCAGCCCTTTGGAAAGGTACCTGTATTGGATGATGACGGGTTCATCATTTTCGAAAGCAGGGCTATTTGCAAGTATCTTGCCAGGTCGGTCTAGCTCTTACGATCCGCCTGAAGAAAGCGAGCAACTCGGATTGATATTTATCTCCTAATCTGTTCCTGGAATAGAAAATATTCCTCCGGTGCTAAGCTGATTCCCGAGAGCGATGACGAGTCCTACGGCCGCTTCGAACAAGCCTGTTCAATCGAACAGAGTTACTTTGCGGCGGCGGCCGAGACAATCGGAACTGAGCTTATAATCAAACCGTATGTATACACTAGATACTTCTGTTTCTTTCCTCGGGTCCACTTACTCATGGCCATGCAGAATGAAAGGCCTTGGTACCCCCGACGAAGCAAGGGTCGCGCAGGCCGAACAGGACCTTGAAACCGTCCTCGCTGTTTATGACAAGACTCTGGCCAGCCAGAAATATCTTGCTGGGAACGAGTTAACCTTGGCTGATCTCTTTCACTTGCCCAACGGTGCTGCCTTGATGGCAGGACGGTGGAAAGAAGTCTTCAAGAAGTATCCGAACGCGGAGAAGTGGTTCAGGGGACTGCAGGAGAGAGAGTCGTGGGTGAAGGCTGCTGGAGAGGCAGGGACTATCCTATAAGATATGGTAGTTATCGATCGTCCTTTCGGTTATTGTGAGCGTCAACAAGGTCAGGCATCTTTGATCCCAAATTTCAGTCAATTTTGCAATTTTGTTGATATAGTAGATCGAAGCTTTTGTCTGCTAGAGATATGTCTTGGATTTCATGTGTTCTACGTTATCGAAGGTCCGCGATGTAATTTAGGACGAGGCTATAGCATTATCGCAAACCGGATTATATTGAATTAGGTGCCGTAAACAAACCAACTTGAGGATAATGGTTCCTTGCCCTGGCTGAATATGGAATGTGACAAATTATCAACATTATTCGAGGGTTGATATGTGCTGCATACCCTGCTATAAAGTGTACTATGTTTAGGTATCATATTTCGGTCGCATTCGCTACTGGACCCCTAATCTCTGCGATCCTATCATGCTTTCCCTCGGAATAGAGAAGTTAAATGAGTACATTCTTGATGCTTAAATCGGCTGTCGAAGACTGTAACTATATAGAATAAAACATATAGAGCAGACAAGTATAACAAAACAAAAGAGCGGCATAAAAGCCAGCACAGTAAAGGAAAGGGCGAGATACAAGACTTGCTCACCCGTATCTTACGCAGAATTTCCGTCGAGATAGGCCAGAGCCTCACCTATTGCTGCATGGAGTAAGTGCACATGGCCTGGCATTGGCGTTTCAAGATGATCTGCGTCAATCCCCTGGCACTCTTGAGATGACCGGGGTTCTTCCCATGAACTTCTGGGCTTTGTGTGCTCTGCCGCCGGAGGAAACCTACCAAAGCAATTGCTATGCTGGTGCAGAGAGGTAACCACAGCATTTTGCTACTGGGGAAAGAGACCTGATGGTAGTGCTGCTCTTTAGGCCCGCCACGACTGCGAGTGGAGAAGCGGGCAAGGAGGTGATTATTACTTAGGGTGCAGTTTGTTGAGATTCCTCGCTCAGGGCACTCGGTCTCCCGCTCACCTCGTGCTCAGTGATCGCCTCAGGCTGCTCAGAGGCTGCTTACGGCGGGCTCAGATCTACTCAGTGAGCAAAAAGCGGCGAAGCGTGAGCACTAAAACGGAAAGCGTAGGCTATCGACCGTCCTAGAAAATCAAGTACGTATGTACAGGGTATATATACAATGAACAGCTACAGCGAATCGAACGGGGCTGGATCGCAGCCGCTCCACAGATTCCCCGACAGACTTTCCAGCGTCTCGAAATCTGGCATCCAGAACAGAGTGTCCTCTTCGAGATCGATCCACGGCGCTAACTGCATCGCCATGCGCACCCCGTGGTCCTGATTCGGGTCGATGGACTGCTCCGGCGGTTGGGGCTGCGGCTGCTGTTGGTACGAGGCCTGCCCCGCAGTGGGCGGCATGGTACCGGCTGGGACAGACTGGTCTCGATACATGCCCGGCATGCCGCCACGCTGAGCGGTCATCAGCTCGGCCATGCCGACCTTCTTACCAGCATCGTTGCCCTCGAGCTTTTCCATGGCCGCGCTGACCAGTAACTCAAACGCGTCGCGGTACTTCTTCACCCACGCGGCGCGCTCGCCCATGACAAACAGCACAGTAGAGCAAGCGCGGATATCATTGCTCATCTGCACAGACCAGACGTCGGTGGTGTGGGCCCACAGCGCATACAGCAGGGTGATGCCGGCCATGAACACGGTCTGCACAGCGAGAAAGGAGTGGCCGTACTCCAGGGTCTGGTGGAGGCGCTTGTGGGTCTGGCAGATGTCGCCGGCGGCGCGGAGGCAGATGTGGTAGTAGGGGTCAGTGAGGGGCAAGGCGGGGAGGAAGGGCTGGATGAGGAGACGCAGGGCGCGGTTGTAGTGCAGCATGGGGTAGTCGAGGTCCGGCCCGGGGAAGCGGTGCAGGGCCGATTCCTTCCACTCTTCAAGCTCGAGGAAGAGGGCGTCCATTTTGGAGCGGAGGGCGTGCAGCGGCCGGTCGGCGCGGTAGATCTTGTGCTGGATTTTGGAGTCGATGCGGCGCAGGCGGATCAAGTAGATGGCGAAGGTGAGGGTCGTGATGCGGTCTGGGCGCGGGGACGGCGTCGTGAAGAGGGCTGGGTCGCGAACGTCGTCGTCGATGTCGAGTGGCAGAGGGAGATCGATGTGCCGGTCTGCGATGCTGAACGGCCGTCCCAGTGACATGGAGACTACGCGCTCGAGATAGTACACCGTCCAGAAGAGCCGTCGGCGCATCTGCGCGGTGACCGGGTCCAGGTTGATCTCGTTGGCTTTGCGGTGCAGGCCCAGGTCAATGGCTGTGCGCATCGCCAGTCCGATCATGTACCACACGCCCTGGCTGGAGGCGGAGCGCAGGTGGTACACTACGAGCAGCGTCATGGCTTCGATGTTTTCGACGGAGCGGGTCTCGCACATCGCGGGGACATGTTGGAGAGCGGTGATGTAGAATCGCTAGGTACGTCAGCAGTAGTCTTTCAGGCCGGGCAGATAGGACAACCTCCGGGGGAACGTAGGTGTATTTCTCGCTGAGCTGGATGGTCGTCGCGCCAATGGCGTACACCAGATACAGCTTGAAGATGCCGAACCGCTCGGCTGGCGTGAGCTCTTCTCGCTTCGCGTTGGCAAGTCGCCAGCGGGCCTCGTGCAGACGCCACAACTCGAGTCTATCGAGGAACGGGTACCGCACGTGGAGGCGTGTGAAGTATGCATGGAGGATACGCGATCCCATCTCGTCGTTGGGCGGCTCGGTGCTCTTGGCGAGGAGCTCCTCCATGCGCATTGTGCGCGGGCGCTTGTTAAGGTTCCTTGTGGTCGACGGCTGCGGCGGAAGCCCCGAGGACCCGTTGCTCATGCTCTGGCCGTTAGTGTCGGGCGTGGCACTTTGCTGGCTGCGCGACGAGGCCAGCACCTGGTTCCATACGGTCGCCTGGACCATCTCGCCGAGGTTGGCGGCCAGAGAGAGACCCGAGCTCGACCCGATATACGCGGGAGCCTCGGACGAATTCAACGCCAGGAAGCCGACCAGCTCGCCGACGGCGTTGTGGTCAATGCCCGGTGTGGTGCTCAGCTGCGCGGTCTCCTGCGTCTGAGGCGACAGGAGTGCCGCGACGGGGTGCGCCACGGTGCTACTGGCAGTGCTGCTCATCGGCCTTGATTCGAGCTGCGACTCGAGAAAGGCAATGCGCTCTTCTAGCGCGCGTGTGTAGCTGACGAATAATTAGTAGAGCCCGTATGCGACGGGGGGCTAGGCATGCAACTCACTCATTCTGCTGTCCACTCTCCTGTCGCACGGTGGCTTTGTCGCAGTCGGCACCGGCCTTTTGACAGTTGGAGCAGACGGGGTACTCATTGTCGCACTGGACGCGTCAGTATGGGGTGTGGTGACACCACAGATGCGACTCGGAGAAATAATGCGCCACTGACTTTCTGCTTACGGGTCTTGCAGCGAGTGCATGCCGTTCGTCCACGCTTGCGGGGGTTGAAGTCTCGTGCGGGAGAGGAAGTTCTCGTCTGTGTTGAAGAATCAGGGATGTCCATGGTCGTGTATCCATGGGGGATTCATCATTCATGCTGTGGTGAGTTGATGCGGAGAGAGAGAGAGAGAGACGGAGATAAGATGGGGGAGAAGTGAGTCGGAGTGCCAAGCCTCTTATCGATAGCACTGGGACTATAGAGTTGAACTACAACTACTCCATACATCCGGATAGTTTGGTCTACTTATCATTTACAAGGAAAGCATTAATATGAAATCACATCCATTGCATTGACTAGCTTGCAAACATCAGTACCAAATCAGACACCAAAACCTTGCAAGAGCCCCCTCTCCTGTAGATAGCCCATAGAAGAGCGGAAACAAATAAAGTCCTCCAAGCATGTATCAGGACCAAGTCGCTCACCTCGAGCTCCAGCACCCACCAAAAAGTCAAAGATTTCCTGGGCATCTTCGCGAGTAAACTTGAGACAGTTTCTCCACATGCCGTCGGCGAACACGTTCAGCGAGGTGCCCATGATGGTCGACGAACCCACTCGCGGGGTGGCATGGTACTTAATGAGGATCCTCACAGCCTGGACATCGACCTGAACGCAGGCGCGGTGCAGGAGGGTAATATGGTCGCAGTTGGGGACGTCCGGGTCGATTCCGCTAGCGAGCAGCTTCTCCATGGCATAGTAGTGCCGCTTGTTCAACGCGTGGAAAAGGAGCGATTCTCCAAAGATGTCTAGGTCGTGCAAGCGCCGACGACGCTCCCCAGTTACATGCTGATGGTTTGCTGGTTGACTGCAGTAAGGTTCTTGAGACTAGAGGAATCACAATACTCTGCAATCATTGCAATGATCTTGCAAGGCAACCGAAACCACAGTTGTGGAGCCATAGTGCTTAGTTTTTTGGGAGAGTTGTAGAGAAGACAGGTTGATGCTGTGATGTTGTTATGAGCGAGGAATTCGACAGCCTTTTAGAGTGCTGTCTGCGCTATACGGAAGTCTCCATTCTTCTGATATTGCTTGACTTGTCTTCAAGACACAAAGGGACTTTGACCATTGCCTGTTCTTTGTAAGCAACAATGATCTTTGAGGGAGGAGTCGTAAGACAACAGAAATCTTCTATACAAGGATCTTTCTATGTATGATAATTGGGTATGCACATAAGGTCTTTGTTCCTGCGGAACAACCCCGTTCAGACAGATATTATATTCAAATCAGGTTAAAAGAATAAGGAATTCCGTGATTACCTGAATGCCATGGCTATGAAAGTATGTACAAGCTCGCCTAACGCCTCTAATCCTGATGCACCAGCCCATGCTCAAATGCTCAAATACTTTATGCTCTCTCCCGATCAGTAGATGTAGGAGCAGACCGTTTCTCGCCGCGTTCAGGATCCGACGGATTGGCCGGCTCGTCAGAATACGCCTTCTCTGCGTTGTTCCCTTTCTCTGCCTCTTTCTTCCGATCCTCCTCAATCTCCTCAGGATCCTTGGGCCGCTCCAGACCCCGGTCCCGGATTAACGTACAGGCAAGAAAAGCGACTCCGATGAGAGGCACTTGCAGAATAAAGACCCCATGCGACGCCTTGACGTACGCCGTGACAATCTGCGCCCAGTCGGCGTCAGACACCCCAGCCCGCGCCGGGAGCGAGTACGTTGAATGCGACAGGTGCTTGTACCCCTCCGGCAGGTTCGACTTCAGAACCGCCTGGAGGATAGCAGCAGACACGGCGAGGCCACATGCACCGCCTAGACAGCGGAAGAAGTTGCGGTCCGAGATGACCACCGCGCGTTGCTTGAGGGTACAGTGCGCTTGAAAGGCGACGAGAGTGGGCTGGAAGGTGAATCCAATGCCGATGCCCATGACCCCGCCAATTACGATGATTGCCCCGGGACTGATGCTGTGGTTGTAGAGAAGGATGAGGCCGGCACCGCTGCTCTAGGGTTAGATTGGCGGCTGTTGGAGGGGATTTGGGGCAACTTACAGGGTCCACAGGCCGAACCCGGCCCAGATCACCTCGCCGTACCGCTTGAAGCGCGATATGTACTGGCCAGAGGCGATGGAGGCGAGAGATTGGCAGACCACAAGCGGACATGTGAGGGCTGCGGAGACAAGTGGTGACCAGCCTCGCGCGTTCTGGTAGTACAATGGGAGGTAATAGAGATACGCCTGGTACACAGCTCCCAGCATAAAACTCTGCAGGAAGAGTGCCGAGATCACCCTGTTCTTGAAGAACTCCACTAACGACAGTTAGACATGTGTCGGCAGTGACAGGAATACTGCGAGACATACCAGGAAGCATAGGTAATACAGACACCTTCCACTCGATGAATATAAAGGCGACCAACGCGCAGCCTCCAATCACCAGCATGCTGATCACCATCGCAGAGTCCCACTGGAAGTATGAACCCCCACCAGAGATAGGAATAAGCAAGAAAATCACGCCGATGGAGGACGAGATTATACCAAAATAGTCGATCCGTCGCAACTTCTCCCGGAAGTCGCCCTTCCGGGCATTGTCCGGGATGAGAAAATAACCCACAACGATGGAGCACGCCGCCAGCGGAGAAATCAGCCAGAAGAAACCCCTCCAGGTCGATCTCATGGTGAACGCAGCGCCGATGAACGGGCCGATGACATTGCCCAAGCCCAGCGACGCTCCCAGAATACCCTGATACTTGCCTCGTTTCTCCAGCGTCACGATGTCCGAAACGATGATCATCGTCAGCGAAGTGACACCTCCTCCGGCCACACCGGCTAGCCCTCGAAAGACATAGAACATCGGGGCGTTCTGAGACAGACCGCATAACAGGTCGGCTATGCAGAGCAGTCCCAGCGCGGACAAGTACACGATCTTCCGGCCGAAGATGTCGGACAATCGTCCGTACAACACCGAGAACATGGTGTTTGCAATTAGCGAGGCGGTGCCCGCCCAGGAGATCGTGTTGGCCGCATGAAGGTCTTCGGCGATGGTAGGAAGTGTGACGCTAATGCCATTCTGGTCGACGAAGGTGATCAGTAGGGACACTGCGAGACCCGCGAAGACCACCAACAGCTGAGCCGTTGGGAGGATGTTAGTCTGGTCATGCAGGGCCTTCTCGGCGGCCTTCTGTTTATCCATTCTATTTCTGCTCCTATTCGAGTCGTTGGGTATGAGATGGAGCGGCTGTTGCTGGCATTGGTGGCAACCCCAAGCACCGATAGCTGTGGATGCTGTTTGGATCTATAAATCCGCTCACGAACAAGTTAAATGATCCTGGATTCGCATTGACACGTCCTTGGCATCAATGACACAAAAAAGGCTTCTCCACCGAGATTGGGCTTCGTGAATATGTACAGCTGGACAAAGAAAACGCTAGACATGGGAGGATTGGACAGTAGGTATAAGTAGTCTAAAAGCAACGATGGGAAAATTTTTTCCACACAGCACCGATAGATCCCAGTAAGAATGACGCATCCTGAGAGGTCATCCTTCGACTTTATCGTCGCCAGCGTCGGCACCAGGTCCGACACTGCTCTTCTCGAAACAGCAAGTCTCCTGGCAAATGGGACCCACCAAGCCTTGCAAGCGTCCAAGCGGTAGAAAGACCATCACTGGTGCTCATTAGTAACTAAGCAATGAGGACCGGGCGTATTCCGCGAATGGTTTCCACTGCGATGTGGGCATTTCTGGTTTTGAGCGGCGAATGTGGAGCAATATTTCGGATGTCCGACGTGCCGTCGGAGGCTGTCGGAAGCAGTCCAACGACTCGCCTGGCTGATCTATCGGGAAATTTCCGCTATCTGATGGAGATGGAATTGGACTCAGCTTGATCAGTCATACCGCCTGTCGTCTCGTATACCGCTTTTTGCAAGGTCTGTCTGACTGAGGTCAGAACATCTCGCGGAAAAATCGGTCAGTGATGGATTCAGTCCTTGCAGTCTGTCAGGTACGTATGCAGATGTTGAAGGACGAAGCCTGAGCCCATGTGTCGGCTACGGTTGAGACTTGAGAAACCATGCGTTGGGCCAATACGTGAGCATGCAACCAAAATCTTTCATGACGGTGCGTCCAGAACAGTCGGCCATGATCAGAAAGCCGGCTGGGTATCATGCGCTATGCCTTTGAATGCACAGCCGTGCAGCAGCGGAAAATCTGCATGGTAAAGTCATTCGTTAGTATTTCCTGCGTGCAAGCACCTTCCAGAAGAGGTATTGACGGACGTACTCCTTCTGTTGGGTATGAATCTTGAACGAGGTTAATCTTTGGTCGATTCTGGTGGAATGGTAAACCGCAATTTATGCTCAATAATAAGAAGCTCCAGCTACAAGTCTCGTAGATTTATCCACCACATATCCATCTATATCGTCAAGTGTGCGTCTGTGCAATTGGAACCTCGAGACCCCCTGATGCCCAAGGGCCCTGTACACCACGTGTGCCTGCAGTGGTGTCCGTGCCGTATCCATGCGTATCGCCCACTCTACCACTGCTATTGCTGCCTTGGACAGTCGGGGCCGAAGTCCCCGATCCTTCTGCAGCGCGTGGCTGGCTAGCGACTGCGTGCTGGGGGAGATAGCTACCCCCGGTGACATTTCCATGATTCGGAAAGAAGCTCTGGTTGAATGCCCCGCATGTTGTGCAGGTGAATTCAATCTTGAAGTTGGTAAGAATCAACGGTGGTGCAGAAGGATGTCCGGCATCCGGAAGCGGTCTTTGAGGCCGTGGGCTCGTCTGCGTAGTAGGCGTCGGCACAGCATAAAGCGTCTGATGAGGGACAGACTGATGGTTAAGCGAGCTGCCGAGCGTTGATGCGCTTTGCGTTTGAATATCAGGTTGGGGTTGGACATGAGGAGCAGGTGGTAATGAATGCGGATTATGTAAATGCGGATGAGACTGCACTGGTTCTGGGTGTAGTGGTGCGGGCTGAAGAGCCGGGTTACGTTGGATATCAACCTGCTGGACACTGTTGTCGATGAGGTGAGACTGGATATTTTCTGGTATCCATCTCTGTCCAGACAGACCGCCGTAGGCCGAGCCCTCGGGTTGCTCTTCGGATGCAGGCAGGTGGCTTTCCTGTTGGTCATCTCCACTAGACTCAAGTGTCTCTGCTCTCTCTGTCTGGCCTTGCGACTGCTGTTGCTGCAGTCTGATCAGAGCGCGCTGAGCTTGCCGCATGGAAATTTGGTATCCGTGGTAGCGCTTCACAGCATCCACGACATCCTGGGCCTTGATGCTGCTGGTCACATCGAATAGCTTGGGGATCTCGGCCAGAAGAAACCGCACATGCGAGACCTCCGAGCGCACTGGCGCTTTGGATGCGGAAGACTCATTCCTCTGACAACTGTGGCTGTCTTGAAGACTGCTGATATAGGTGGAGTTCTTGTTCGCTCGACACACGACACGAAAGAAGCAATTGCTCGACGACCGACAGCCGATCACCACGCTTTTCTTATTGCTCCTCGTCACCCGCAGCTCCCAATGCTGCCGGACAGAGATACTTCGGACCAGTGCCTTGAACTCCTCCAGGGAGTTAAATCGTTGGCCCACGTGGAGCCCCGAGTACATCTCCGACATGATGGTCACGACGCCACACACGGGGCAGCGAGAAGTGAATTCCGAAGGGATGTTCCATCAGAGAACATTGCCGTCATCAGGATCCGAGACGATTGTTATCCGAGCACCGAATTCACCATTCAAAAGAAGGGTCTTTCCTTTGCGTTGATTAGGCCGCGAGTTCATCCGGATATTCATAGGCGGAAGAGCCAAGAAACGAACGGCATCGTAGAGATTCTGACAGACGCTGCAGAGACAGCCGACAACCATCTCTTAAAAGACCTGTGGATTGATTCCGTTGCGGATCAGCCTGGAGGGATCAGGGGACAGCCCCAGGAGTTGGCAGAAGAGTGCTCGGCTTGCATTGTCGCGACCAAAAGGGATCGTCGACCAGCGAGTGGAGGAGCGCAAGGCCAGTTTCCGCCTAGCGCGGTTTCCTCCCCAGACCAACCGACCGCTTCCCATCGGCCCTTTTCAAAAGTCATTTCTTTGTCGGCGACCGAACCCTCTCCCCGATTGTTCCTCTTGTGCTCCTCGGTATCTCTCGACTGCAGATTCTCGCTGGGCGCAGTCTGCACATCATGGCGTCTTACGGATTTTTGGGCCAGCCAGACGAAGGTGCGTCAATCCTCATTCGTGCGCAAGCTTTGTCTTGGAGCTTCCGCTTTGCTTATACTCCTCTCTGCAGATAACCTTCACAAGTCGCGCCTGTTGAACGTCGAAGAAAAGCCATTCAAACGCATTTCCAAGCGTCTTTTGAATCCCGAATCCCTCGTTGTCTCCCATGCGACGCTTCCAACACCTTCTCCCGACGGAACGGACGACGGCCCCGCGACCGTCGACGAAGCCACCAAACAGAAAAAGCTCGACGAATGGCGCCATTTCCGCGAAGATGTAACACTCGACTTCGCTGCCTTTGAAAGCAGCATCGCGCGCATCCAGTTTCTCCTGACGAGCAACGAGAAGGAACGCGAACGCTACGCCGCCGAGAAGCTCCGCATCCTCTCGACCATGCAATCCGTCCGCGAAAACACCGCCGACCTGCGGGCCCAACTAGAAGAAGCGCAGCGTCTACTGGCATTACGGAAGAGCTACGACGAGCTGGCCGAGAAGATCACGAGTAACCGGCTGCTCAAACCGCGCGAGGACCAGCAAGCCAACCTGCAGAAGCTCCGGGCTGAGATCACAGAGCTGGAGAAGGAGAGCACGGAATATGCGCAGACCTGGGCGGAGCGTCGTGAGCAGTTTGGCCGTATTGTGGAAGAGGGCATGCAGCTGCGTCGTCTCATACGCGATGAAAAGGAGGAGGTCGAACGCAGAGAAGGTATGCAGGAAGGGGAGGCTGGTGACGACGGCGATGTCCCATCTAGAGGGAAATCCAGCGGTGCCAACAGCCCCCGTCCTGAGGTTGACAGTATCACCCCTTCGCAACATGGTCGGGACGAATCAAGTCGATCGCCGGTCGGTTTACACGCAGAGCGGATGATCGGTCACGGCCCGGGCACGCCTCTACGACAAGTGACGATCGCTGACGATGAGAGGGCGTCGGCGGACCAAGACGATGCGACCATGGTTGATGAGGGCGAAGTGACTGGAGATGAGGATGATCTGGAAGAAGGGGAGGAAGTGCAAGACAACCACACAGGCGACAGAATGGACACGACCTGATGACGGGCTACGGTGTTTTTGAAAGAGCATGGAGTCAGGATTAACGGCGTTGGAGTTATGGCATTCATAAAGTACAATAGTTTCCACCTTGGGTCGAAGGATCATCTTCCTCAATATTTACCCTGCCTATGCAGCATTTTCTTGGACAGACGTAGTATTCATTATCACTGGGCACTTGACTTCCTAACGAGTTTTTCTGACCACTTCAAGCGATCTCACGCTCGGCCGTTCTAGCCTGGGAAATGGCCTCCTTGGCAGCATTAATATGTTCGACGTTGCTCTCGGAGCCTTTCTGGCCTTCCTCGACCTGTTGACACAGTTAGTCATCTGGCGAGTGAATGTATTCCGGTCGACCTACGAGGAGGCTTTGAAGCTTCGCTATCGACTCCTCAATCTTCTGCTTCAGACTGGGAAGAACATTCTTGGTCTCTTCAAGAGCAAGGCGCTGTATTCAGTTAGTGTATGGGCTCGCGAATTGCGGTCCTAATCTCGTACCTCCTGCTTCAACATATACTCTCTGTTCTCGTCGTCGCCGGTCTCGCCTTCCAGTCGCTTGATCCGCTCTGTCTGCTGTTGGAGTTCACGGTGGTAGGACGCCTCTTCTTTGACCAGGCGCTGGACAGAGGCCGTGGCGATTTCCAATGGAGAGCGGGGGGCCATGGTGGGCTGTCTTCTGGTCAGTATCTCAAATGATAGGCATTGGTGTACATAGAGAACTAAAATTTCAAAATGCAAGGAAGCGTCGGGCGAATCCAGTACGAAAATAGTAGAGCCATAAACAAACGCTTGGTGCGGGCAGAGGATCACGAATCCATATTGGCTCCTCCATATCGCGCGTTGAAGCTCGAGAGCAGGCAGAATTGCTAATGAACAGTATACAGTACATACCTTGAGTTTTTTGTATAGTAGATACACAGAAGTAGGTAGATTCTGCGTCACTCGAGGAGATTTGTGCACGTCACTTGGCAAGATATAGAAAAAGAAGTTCCATCGTGCTCTTTGAGCCCCTCCGTGATTATGACGATAACCACCGAAAGGAGTGTGTTTGCAGTGTTTGTCTACAATACACTTTGCTTATCTCATCGAGTTCACAAGCCCACTGTGCTTTCCTATCTGAGTATGTATGAACTTATAACCTCCACTCACGATGCTAACATGGTTAAAGGTTTTCGCTTCCTATCAGTTGAAAATGCACAGGAGAGGCATATTGTACATATTTCGATCGTCTGTCACAAGGACAAAATCAAGTCTGAAGCTTCCGCTAGTCAGATCAGCCTAGTACAAGCAGATATCGGCAAGCCTCCGTCCTGTGCCCTGTCGGGCGTGGTTCTCAAATGCACGACTATCAGCCTCACGTCTCGCTAAACTTTGCCCAAGAACGTTGGTTGATCTGAAACGGTCATTGGGTACTCTTGAAATCGCCTGAACTAGGTAGAAAGTGCCCCGTCATGATGTGATCGGCGTGAAGCAATCTTCAGTGTCGGGTCTTGGATCAGCCTAGTCAGAGTATGTTTGTATGCGCTGCGTCATTATGTAGGTAGTCAACTCGGGACTGTATATATGCCTTGTCTTCCCTTCCATCATAAGTTCCTGCATTTTCCCTCTATACCAGACAGTGGTCCTATCAAATCGGCAAAATGAGGTATGTCAACCCTCAGTATCACAGCGCTGTAGACACCATCTCACAAGCGATATAGGTATGCGATCGCGCGTCCAAGCGAGTATCTCGTGCTCACCGGAGCCGGGATCCAAGATATCCGACTGTGCAAAAAGGCCATAGTATGGCCATTCCAGCAAGTGAGCACTCCTCCCGCCTATCACAAAACCAAAGACGGTACTAATCTGGCTCCAGTGCGGACGGATCTCCGTGACTCCATTTGAATTCTCGCTCAATCTCCAAGCGATGACGATTGAGAAACTGCAGTTTTCCCTGCCTGCTGTGTTCACCATCGGCCCCGACGACCAGGAAGGGGCACTCCGGAAGTATGCCAAACTGCTTTCCGGAAACTCCCAGGATGTGGTCAAGGACTTGGCCACTCCGAAGGGGCGTAGCCATGTCCAAGACATTGTGATAGGTATCATTGAGGGTGAGACTCGCGTCATTGTTTCTACAATGACTATGGAGGAGGTATTTGAAGAGAGGCAAATCTTCAAGACCAAGGGTGCGTAGAGCCAGCAACTACTGCATATGACTGCTAACTCTTGTAGTCATTGAGAATGTTCAGAATGAGCTTCACCAATTTGGTTTGAGGATGTAAGTGTGCCTTGCCCATACTGATTGTGGAATATGCATCACTCACGAAGTCAGTTACAATGCCAACGTCAAGGAGCTTCAGGATGCCCCCAGCAGCGAGTACTTTGCCTTCTTGAGCAGAAAAGCGCATGAAGGAGCTTCTAACCAGGCGAAGATTGACGTTGCCGAAGCCCGCATGAGAGGAGAGATTGGAGAGGCAGAGAAGAAGGGACGGACCAAGCAAGAAATCTCGAAGATCGATGCTGACACTGCTGTGCTGGAAACGAAGCGGAAAGCTGAGAAGGCAAAGGCTGATTCGGAGCTGATGAACCGTCAAATAGAGCTGAATCAAACTGTCGAGCTGGGCAAGATTATTGCCAAGCGTGAGGTGGAGTCGCGAGACGCAGAACTACAGAAGAAGGTCGAAAGCAAACGGGCAGAGACCGAGTTAGAGCGCCTCCGAGCCCAGCAGGTCATCAAAAGCAAAGTGGATCGTGAGGCAGCGGAGGAAACTGCCAATGGAGCATTCTATACGGCACAAAAGGAAGCTGACGGTCGGCTGTACAAGGAGAAGTTGGAGGCTGATGGCGCTTATTACCGCCAAAGCAAGGCCGCTGACGCTGCGCTGTACAAGCAACAGCGTGAAGCAGAAGGTATCTTCGAGATCGCCAAAGCCTACGGCGCCCTTATCGATGTCCTTGGAGGACCTCAGGCCTTCCTGCAATTCCGCATGCTCGAGACCGGAATGTACGAGAAGCTGGCGAAGGCGAACGGGCAGGCGCTTCAAGGCCTGCAACCGAAGATCACTTCGTGGAATACTGGAGGTATGCATCGTCCATCCTTTCTTGCATGCAAATGATCTTGCATTTCATTCTAACGGTCGGTTTAGGAAATGGAAACGGGCCCAACGACAGTATGGCTCCGGTTCGAAACATCATGCAGAGTCTTCCTCCTTTGTTGGGCACGATCCACGAGCAGACTGGAATCAGCCCGCCATCGTGGCTGGCCCAAATGCCAGGAGAGAAACATGACAATCTGACCAGATGAACTCCGGCTAAATGATGATTCAGTTGCTCAGTAGTAGTCCGGAGTATGGTATGCGTGGCTATTCCTTGCTGGTGATTTTCTTTGCTTTCAAAAATGTCGTTTTAGTAGCAAATGTGGAGCTTAATTGTTTGGCAGTAGTTTAAAATAATCCCATTGCCTTCATAAGAGATTTCCAGATCAGAAGATGTCCAGGTGGTGAAGTGTAGAAGAGGGAAAGGTGAACAAAGGGACCGATAAGGCGATAAATGAAATCATGTGATGGCCGCAACCGCCTCGGGCGATTCGGTCGTCGCCTCGATGCTTCATCGTGAATAATGCGAGCTCTCATGACTACTCGTACATGCCTTGATTGACCTCTCCCTTTCTGCATCTATAAATTCGCCATGGTGTAGAGCTCTTTCTGTTTCCGTTTCTTGCGTTCTGGTCTGAATCCGATTCTCGATCATGCCAGCGCCGTCACTCCTGCAGCTCGCTACAGCCTCTGCCACTAGGAACGTGAAATGTATGCATCACCCAACATGCCTCACTTTACCAATACTGATATTTCCTCTCTGTCAGATCTGAACGATATCGGCAGCATCCCGTACTCGCTCGCTCGTCCGTTCCTCCTCAAGATCGAAAGCCCAGAGAAACTGGTGGGTCAAACCTCGAAGCCGCGCTATATGAACGATCCGTCTAACCCGCGCCAATGCTGGCATATTCTCCAGAGAACACTAGAAATACAATCCCCACATCTCGTCAAAGAAGACGAAGAATTATGGCTCGAATACATCAAGAGAGACATCCCTCAGTGGGAAGAATACGAGCTCCCCGACAACCCAGAGTGTTGGTATGAAATATACTGCGATCTCCGTGAGCGTGTCCAGCGCGCCGTCGACGAGGATGCAGAACGGTTGAAGATGGCCCTGGACGGCATCAAAACCGAACGGGCCAAACACAGCGCCAAATTCGTCACCGATCGACGCGACATCCACCTCCCTCGAGAACGGCCAACAACCAAGCAGCGATACGCCTCGTTTGACCGGAAAGTCGGCGGGTTTCGGCCAGTCTTCGCCGGCCAAAGAAGCGCGCTCGGTTCGTCAGATCCAAGCGGGTCGCCGCTGTGGTCCTTCGAGCGACCACAGCTCCCGCGCGAGACGAAGAAGAAAAACAGTATCTTCACCGCCACCAAGCGCAACAACGTCCTCGCCATCCCCACCAAGCAGTTGAACAACCGCGCCTCCCAGGTCAAACAAGCTCCACGCTCTCTGTTGGAGGAGCATATACGGCCCGCCCCTGCGCCTACTCCCCGGCGCAAAGAGCCTGCTGTCGCAGGCACCCCTTCGCTGCGAGTGCCGGGCCGATCACGGATGCAGAGCGTTTCAGGGGCCAGGACTCAAAGTCCTGTTGTCACGCCCTCATTGCAGGAAAGGGAAGCGAGGCTGCGCGCACTGACTTCAGGCCAGCGGTCCGGTTCACATTCATCCGCTTCCCCAGGCGCATCTAACTCTGCATCACGGGGGTCGTCAGCCGCTGCCAGTCCTGGCATGGCAGCAACACTGCCAGTGAGCGAATCAAGATCAAAGATTCGGGCTCAACCATCACCCGCTGGAAATCCAACATCTTCCCAGGGTAATGCGAACTCGGATGCTGATGGCTCGAAAGCATCGCCACAACCACCACGCGTCATGAACATGCGAAAAAGGCCGGCTCCTAGCGTCTTTATGCAGCCGAAGAAAAAGAAGCCGGCATGATCAGCTATCAACGCATCTTTTGTACATATTGCTATTCTCGTAGAGCTGGGATTGGGTGAGGCAGCGGCCACATCTGTGTTGGCTGGTTTCAACATTGCTATGGCACATCGATCTATGTCTTGCAGACATCTACCGAAAGACGGGGCGCTTTACTAGACGGAGTTATTGGGAAGGCGACGGGGGATCTCATACGGTTCTATGATACCTATATATAGTTGACGGTTTCATGATATGGCGAATTTCATTGCTACATTCACAAGATATACCAGTATCAATATTAAAAGATCATGCCTACTGCTCGAATTCGGTAGAACGGTCTCATTACTGCGTTGACGTTACATTAAAAATTCATTCATTCCCGCGGACGAGGCTCAACCCATGCAAGAGTCGGTTCATCCGCACCTTGCACAAACCTTTGTCCGCTATCAGGGCATACCGCGCTTGTCCCATCTTCCATTCTAAGCATCGACAGACAAGAGCCCGCCGATTGCTCCCATCACTATGATTCACCCGCACCATTCATGATTCCTAGAGACGTGGCGTCATCGGGCGTCGGTCATTAAAAGCCCCCGCGAAGGGCAAGGACCAGATGCAGCGTCGCACCACCCTCGAGGTTATATTCTGCGGCGGTCTTATCGTCGGCCCTATAGGATAAACATGCGTCAGCAGGCTGGCTTCTAGCAGAAAGCGAAAGACCTGTGGGGAAAGGGTGGGTTGGGTCGTACATCTGCTTTCCACCGAAAATCAGACGTTGCTGAACAGGCGGAATACCCTCCTTCTCTTCGACGCGCTCCTTGATACGCGACACCTGGCGTATATTAGTCCTATGGTATTCTCCGTAGTTGTTTGCAATCGGTCGAGTATGGGTGCTTGCTAGCGACCAAGGGTAGACGCGCTCCGGTCGGGAGGGCAAAAATGTACCTTGTAATCGGCCTCGATATCCAGCTCGATTTCCTTGCCGGTCAGGGTGCGGACTCTGCGGAGCGGTGATGTTGTCAGTCACTGCGTCGCGGGGGAGGGCAGCGCGTGGCGCGATTGTCGGGGATCCGACGGTAGGACAGAAGGCAGGTAGCTCACTTGATCAGCATTGTTGTTGATTTGCGCGGAGATCGGAGGGAGGAGATCTAAAAAAGCAATACGCGGGACGCAGGTCTATGAGGAGCGAGAATGGTAACGGAGCTGGTGGTTCGGTTGGAGATGATGACGGAAAGCCTCGCGGCGGCGGGGGGTTGGTGGGGCGGGGAGTTCTTTTGAGGTAGTAGAGTGTCATGCACCGACACTGGCAATAATCTGTGTTTCTCTCACAAGGAAGAAGCTGTCTGACGGTTCGTTTCTAGTGAGATAGCTTATTAGAGATAGTCAGGGCAGTATTCAATCTGGTTATCAGGGCTGTGTGGCTTGCATGGGAGTCAATGTTTGCTGTAGGATGAGCAGGTGCACGATATATATCTCCGACCACCGATCACTCCGCCCTATCTTACCTTCTTTTATTAGTCCTTACGATTGAAAAGACTATAGAATCGCTTTGGCTTATAGATCCCCTTCTCTCTGCACATACTACCTCATAGATCAAGATGACCCGAATCGCCGATTCATCGCTGCAAAAAGTCAATCCCTTTGATCAACTGCTTACCGACTCTCAGAACGACCCCGTATGTCCCTGAGACGACCCGACTTCAGACCTACCTTAACCGATTGCACCACAGACAAGCGTTCAAACCCGATATGAGACCCATCGGTCCGACAGAAACGCCCAGTACAAGGCGAAGCTTCTCAGCCCTGATTTCCCCGGATGGCAGGCCGATGAAATCTTGTCCAAGCTGCACGCACAGGAAACGAACGCCGTCAGCGCAGGAGAGTCCCCATTCCAGGACCACCGGAACAATCTGAACCTCTACGCTCGGCCTCCCCGACATATTAGGGAGATGTTGGCGGAAATCCAGGAGGAAATCCGCGACATCGCGCCGAGTGAGTCACCCCGTGCGCTACCCAGTGCTTTACACTGACATGTACGAATGCTAGCTATGTGGTTTACGCCGCCGCATTATCTACACATGACGACCTTGGAGATGGCAAGTAGTCGGACGCCCGAGGAGGTCGACATGTTCGTCTCGCACCTACAACGCAGTGGGATCCTGTCTAACCTGATCGACTACACCTTCACGCACCCTACACGCCTTGTCAAGCCTGTCGTCAGTTACGATGCCGCAGCGATGGCCCTGAGCTTCATCCCTGCTGCCGGCGAAGACACCGATGCGAGTCTGTCACCGGACAGCACCGACGACTCGTACACCTATCACCACCTGCGGCGGGATCTTTTCGGCAAGGTCACGGACACAGGTTTACTGATGAACCCCAGGTATATCGTTCCTTCAGCGCATATCACTATTGCTCGATTTATCACGCAGAAGGGGTTTCAGGTGAAGGATTCTGACGGGAAGGATACGGTGGATCGGGATCGCGTGGCTGCGTTGGTAGACAGGTTGGAGCAGATTAATGCACAGCTGCGCGAGAAATACTGGCCTCAGGAGGATGGGATGACTCCGCCAAAGGGGATATGGCGAGTCGGAGAAGAGAAGGGGCTAGCGTTGTCGACGGGGCCGTCATGGTATGGGGGAGGGAAGGATATTCTGCTTGGAAAAGGATATGCATAGATACTCTAGAGTAGACAGCAAGAATAATACCCAGAGAGGGAAATGAAAGTGATGCCCCAGGCTTGTGCAAACACATGACGGAAGTGGTCTTGGCGGGTTACCCAAACAGGTTAGGCGGTGCCCGAAAGAGGGCCCTAAGCGAACGAAATCCCACAACCCACGGCCAGCCGACTCGATCTTCCCCGACAAGAGACAATCAACGACCAGCAACTTCGCGATCCGGCCAAGTCAGTCAAAATGGTAAGATTATTGATCCTGTTATATCTGTTTATCGATGCTGTGCTGGGGAGTCTGGATATTGGAGAATTTCGATCGATTGTGCCGTGTTGCGAACGAGGAGCCAAATGAAGCCGATTCTTTTCGACGACGACCGGTGGATGAAACGCCCACGAGTCTACCTTGCAACGCCGAAAGAACGACATGATTGATTCGAAAGAATGGAAAGAAAAAAGAATAACAATCCGACGGTCCGATGTGTCGATTTCGTTCGATTTGCCGAAGATACCCAGGGGACGAAGATTTTACGTGCGACCAGACAATGACCGCTCAGGGAGTTTGTGGATAGACGAGAATAACCGCCACAATGCTGCTTTCGTTTGGACTCTCGCTCGAAACACTGGCTCGAAAATCGATCTCTCCGATGAACAGACCCCCAACCAGATGCACATTCAAACTTCTCTGTTCACCGACGCTGATACATTTCGCCTCCAGGTCAACGTTCCCAAAACCCGCCGGACGTACTGCAAGTCCAAGGAGTGCCACAAGCACACCCAGCACAAGGTCACCCAGTACAAGGCTGGCAAGGTGAATACCAACTGAACCCGATGTGGCGGCGATGCGACGGAATGCTCATACATCTATTATCCAGGCCTCCCTGTACGCCCAGGGTAAGCGTCGTTACGACCGCAAGCAGAGCGGTTATGGTGGTCAGACCAAGCCCGTCTTCCACAAGAAGGCCAAGACCACCAAGAAGGTCGTCCTGCGTCTCGAGTGCACTGCCTGCAAGGCCAAGAAGCAGCTCGCTCTGAAGCGCTGCAAGCACTTCGAGCTGGGGTACGTGACTCCATACACTCTCGATCTAGTCTGGTACTAACAAGTCTACAGTGGTGACAAGAAGACCAAGGGTGCTGCTCTTGTTTTCTAAGTTTGCGATTTCCTTGTTCGGCTCTGGGTTTCCTGCATTGCACAGACCGCAACTCCGGCGGCGGGCATATGACATTGGCAATGGAAAATGAAATAGGATCTCATATTCAAAAAAAGAACGAATATATGGCTCCTAGTTGATGAGTCTCTTGACGAATTTACCTTTTTCTCGTATGTTCGTAGGAATAATGATCTGGTTCTGGGTAGATTGTAGACTCTACTTTCGTTATACTTACCCAGACATGAGGAGCAACAAGATACGCCTGTTGGGTGTAGGTACCGAGTCAACTAGTCAGCGCCAACTTCCTTGGCCCTCCAAGCCTCTTGCCAATATACTCTATTGCGTTCTGGAACTTTGTTCCAATTTGGCATTGATCCATGAACTACTATCCAGTCTTGACTTCCATCTAGCCTTACGTATACTGTCCAACCGGTCCTAACGACCATCGATGGGTCCTATTAACTACCGCAAGGCCCGAAGGGACTGATCGCGCAGAATGTATGTATCTCATGAATCATGTCTGTAAGACTGATGCAGTCAAATATAAAATAGTTTTACAGAATCTATGCTGGTATCTGTAGGCTCCAAACTTGACTCCATACTGGAAATCAGTAGTGACTTGGCTCAGAGCACCTATCATTTAAAAGGCCATGCCATGCTAGCTATTGCTTCAATGCACTGCCATTTCCTCTGCGGTTGAGATACCCACGCCATATACCCACTGAACTCTGGAGACCAAGAAGGCGATATAAAACCATAGAAAACCCCGATGAACAAACAACCCTCGGGAATAACAACAGCGAACCCCGACCCCCAGCCCTAAACAGGCACTTCCACGAACGAACCCCGGATATTCCCCGGACTATTCAGCAAGAATGCACATCGTACCACGCTGGCAGGGCGCAAAAGACCCGCCAGCGGGACAGTCCCCCGCATCCTTCGTATCCTTCACTGCTTCCCCCTCCCATCTCGGTCTGGGGAGAGCCATCGGCCATACTCCGAGTGGCTTGTCCTTCGCTTGTCTGTGCAGGTTTCTCATCCTCGGTTGCGGCGACGCTGATTAATTGCCTGTTTGGGTGGTACGTGGGGGTTACTGCATATATGAGGTACAGCCTGCTGTTCTGCAGGTGTTTCTGGTTTCTGGTCAAGTTTATTGACAAAGAATAATAGGGAGAACACGGTAGACACAAGATGGGCGCCAGCTGGTATACGTATGGCGTGGCGTTTTTCGCCGCCATCGGCACGTTTCTTTTTGTGAGTTATCTATATCTGTATACTTGCTTCTATGGAGTGGGGGTTAATACTCTGGCTAGGGGTTCGATACCGGCATCGCGACGACGAGTGAGTGCGGCGACTTGAATAGAGGGACGCTGCTGACGCTCTTACCTAGCCATCGCCCACCAGAGCTGGATTGATTATATGGATCACCCGTCCAAGGGATTGACAGGAGCAGTACGCACCCTATCTTGCCATGACCGGGTTACCGACTGACCGACCACCTAGGTTGTCGCCGTGTACATCGCCGGCGAAGCAGTCGGCGCCCTGATGCAGACGGCCGTGGCCGACAAACTCGGCCGCCTGCGGTTCATGGCGCTCATGTGTGTCGTCGTGACGATCGGGACAGTAATCCAGACTGCGTCCATCAACATCGGGATGTTTCTTGCCGGACGAGTCCTGGCTGGCTTCGCCGTCGGGTACGCCCTCCCCCCTTCCTTTTATCCCCCGTCCCCCTTACCTCGCAGAATGATACTAACGAAAGATAGAGGAATGGTCGCCACAGTCCCCATCTACCTCAGCGAAATCTCCGACCCCCGCTACCGCGGTCTGATCGGCGGCATCTCAGGCTGCGGCATCTCATTCGGCACAATGATGTCGAACTGGGTCGGGTACGCATGCAGCTTTGCCCCCTACGGTGCGGTGCAGTGGCGCCTGCCGCTGGGCATCCAGATCCCCTGGGGTGTGATCATGTTCGCCGGCCTGGTCACCTTCATGCCGAACTCGCCGCGCCATCTGATCCGCACAGGGAAAGTTGAGCAGGCGCGCGCCGAGTTCCGGCGCATTCGGCGCGATTTGCCGAGTGATGAGATGGAGCAGGAGTTTGGGATGATGCTCGCGCAGATTGAGTATGAGATGGAGCGGGAAATTACGTCTTATCGGGAGATTTTCAGGTTGTTTCGGTCTCGAGTTTTGGTGTAAGTTCCCTACCTGCTTTTGGTGGAGGTGGGAGGTTGGTGCTGACGATGGGTGTAGGTCGATTGCGGTGCAGACGATGACCAGTTTGACGGGTGTCAATGTTATTCAGGTATGTATACTTCTGTCTCTTCTCACTGGGGATTGCGCTAACGAGATTAGTATTATCAAAGTATGCCATGGCCCTCGCTCGGAAGTGACCATATACTAATGAAGCAGCCATCCTGTATAAATCCCTCGGCATCAACGCGCACACCATCCTCGCTCTCGCAGCTGTCTACGGCACTTGCGCCTTTCTCACGAACGCCCTCACGACCAAATATCTGACCGATCAATGGGGTCGACGGAAGTATGTCCTACACCCCCTCGTCATGGCCGAGCAACTACTGACGTCGATAGAATGCTCCTCTCCGGCCTTGGCGGCATCGTTCTCATCGAGATCTACGCTGCCGTCATGCAGCGCGTCTTCCAGAACACCGAGAATCGCGTTGGGAAAGGGTTCGCCATTCTGGGTATCTATCTGTTTGTCGTTTGCTACTGTGTGTCCTCCTTCCTCCGGTGCTTCCTGGGTAGCGTACTGACTATAGGCACTAGACGGCATGCTGAACAGTACGACCTGGCTGTACGGTTCCGAGGTCCTGCCTATCGCCCTCCGGAGCAAGGTCATGGGTTTGGCAGCTGCATCACATTTCATTGTCAATGTCGCCAGTGAGTGTCTTATTCCTCTGAGAGAAGGATGTGGAAGCTAATCATCGCAGTCACCGAGGCGGGCCCCAGCGCCTTTGCTAATATCCACGAGAATTACTACTACGTCTTTGTCGCGTGTTCGCTATTCTTTTTAGTGATTGCTTACTTTTATTTCCCGTATGTGGCTTTCGTAACTCGATGTACGGACCAGGCTGATAAACACAGGGAAACAAAGCAAAAGACCCTCGAGGAGATCGCTGCCTCCTTTGGTGACAAAGTTATTGTCCCTGGGGAGATCGAGGATAAGGATAAGCCGCACGCGCGGGGAGTGGAGGATGTGGATGCATGATGTTATGTACCATGGGCTATCTGAGACTGGCTGTTGAGTGGGAAGGAAGTATTTTCAATCGATTTGATATGATATCCGAAAGAAAGATCATCCGCTGTGCTCGTAGACACTAGTCGTATGTTCTATCGTGACCTGACGTCGGTACGCATCAGAGCTAGCCCGTGCTTCCTGTGGTATAACTGTCCGTCGCAATCAAACCATTCAGGTCCGGAGTCCCTACCAGCCCGAGCCCGGCGCGACACTCGCAGGTTGTCTCATTGCCATCATGTATCCATGAGTGGCCTCACAATTAATCCTACTCATGACACCAATTTACTATCCCAGTCCGGAGCGCAGGACATGTTTCTGCTGCTCCTGCGCGAGCAACTCCCACCCGTCCCACGGGACGCACGTCGCGTTCATCCAGTTTTGCGGATGCAGAAGCAAGAACAGCTCTTCGCAGACGTATTCCACCGCGGGCGACGGGTAGGATTGGACGTATGGCGTTGGGGCCGGGGCAGGCGCGCTGCCAGGGGTGGATGAGCCTGCGGGGCTGACCATGCCGCTGACGCTGGAGGCGTCCATCGCCATGAGGGTTTGCTGGCTGCGTGCGCAGGCCATATCACTGATTTGAGGTCAGTATATTTCGTTGAGAAGGGACGGGTGCAACGAACATGATGTTTCGGAGGACAGGGACGGCTTTGCTGCAAAAATTGCTCCGGTTGGACAGTGCGGCAAACACGTCCAGCGTGCTCCAGAGGAGATCCTTGATCTCGGTGAACTCGAACTGGCTGTCCGGGTAGAGGAGGATAATGGAGAGGACTATGGCCGCGTGGAAGGCGTGGAAGCTGCAAGTGCCGCTGTTGTACCATTTGTATGGAGCGAACTGGGGCGTGTCATACAGACTCTGGTAGATAGCCAGCGACGCCTTGGCGGAGGTGACGCATTTGGCGCGCGCGGCGCAGGTCTCGGGGGTGATCTCGCCCTGAAGATAGCGACAGAGGCTGGGACGGAGGAGTAATAGGAAGAGCTGGTGGATGTCGCTGTAGAGGATGTTGAGGTTGGCCTGGTGGGCGATGGAGAGAGGCTCGAGGGTCCCGCTTTCGAGGTGGTAGCGTTTGTCGCAGGTTTCGCGGACGGCGAGAATCTCGTTCTCAATTTGTGCCAGGGAGAACCGCACGGGGAAATTGAACAGTGCCTCGCGGATCATGCCGGCGATCTTGGTCAGTCGCGCCTCCAGCAGAAGGTAGGTCATTTGGGTGGGACCGGTGGTGGGTTCAGTGCTGCCAGTAAGGAGATCCACATCGTTGATGTCTAGCGGGGGTTTCACATCCTGGGAGAGCATGCGAGGGTCTATGATGCCGAATGAGTGGTTTTGCAGTGTGTAAAGCATGGTGAGTCCAGCCCACGCGCGTCGGCGCTCTTCCCGTTCGATGGCGCCCAAGGCGAACCGCTCTGGGTCGATGTGACAGCCCATTGAGATGGCAACGTGGTGGGTGAAGCCGAGGAGCGTCCAGGTAAACAGACCACGCTGAATGCGGGCGTAGTTGATGAGGACGAGGGACTGAAGGGAGTTGATGGAGTGACGGGAGAGCACCCCATCCGCAGCAAGACAGCGCAGTGCGGCGGAGCGGTAGCGAGAGGAAAGGGCCTTGATGTTGCGACTAACGGTCTTTTCACGACCCAGGTCTGAGAGAAGCGGATTATCGTCATTCAATGCTGTCACTGCAATGCCCAAAATGATGAATAGTAGTGCGACCCATGAGATGGAGACGCTGTTCGGGTCATGGCAGAACTGTTGGTACTCGGCTTCGAAAGTAAGGTCGTGAAGGATATGGAACAACTGTAGGTCGTGTCAGAGGGAGTGAAGAGTCGCAAGAAGAGGAACATACTGGAGAGAAGACCTGGAAGTAGACATCCTTCAGAGCGTCGCAATATCGACCTGGTGGTAGTATAGCGAGTAGTTCCTCCCGAGAGATGGCATTTCTCGCCAGGGGGATCTGTAGGTCATCGTCATCCTCCGGGACCTCAGAGCTGATGTCGGGCAAGGCATTGTTGTTGCCTGTGGAGCTGCTGGACAGCGCCGGGGCGTTCCATTGTGAGACCAGCGGTTGATACCGGACGTAGCCCGCAGCGAAGGTCTGGAGAGCTCCCACGCAGCTGGGTAGAGAACTGCTGCGGAGATCTGGTAGGCCGAGACCGAGTGCACCATCAGGTTCACCGACGCTTCCCGTCATAGCGCTTGGGGAAGTCTGTGGAGAGAGGGGGTCGCCCGTCTGTGACCCAACCTGCTTGTGTAGCAGGTCCTCCAGGTTGCGAATGCGCGCCAACAACTCGTTCTGGACAGTGGCATCGACCATGGTGTTTTCGGCAGATAACCGTGGCTGGCCCAGATAAATGCAGTCTTCTGCACCGAGACCCCGACGCACGCATGTCTGACAGGGACGTCCGTCCCGCGAGCAACGGATCTTCCTGGTTCGGCAGGCCTGGCAGCTGATGGGCAAACGCTTGCCAGCAGGGCGAGACGCCATTGGGGAATGGGTGGAGAGTGATGTCAACTCCGCACAAGGTGGGCAATGAAGGAGAAGAAGAGGCAGAGGGAAGTTGACAATTGGGGCTGTGGAGATGGAATATAATGACAGGAGAGTTCATGAGGGTGGAGGGATGGGGATATAAAGGATGATCCGGGTTATGGAAGGAGATTGAAACCCCAGTTGAAGGCAAGTAGATGCCGTGCTGAGGACCCGAAACGGGAGCATCAGAGGGATTGCCATATTTTTTGATTATGTTTTATTAGTGGGTTGAATCAGTTGAAATGAAATTTGCCCCTAGTACCATGAATTTTTTTGTCAGGTTGCAGCAAAAAAGATGTCAGATCCGATCTAACGAAAGGAGCCACTGCTCGGAACGGCAGCTGAAGCAGGCATCTTCTAGAAGGGCTGGCCTTGACGAGCTAGGGATCCTGGTGCAGCACGTTAGGGGTTTTTTTTTTGTTTGACTTTCTCTTGGTGGATTGCCTACCGCAGACTACTGCAGGCATCGGATGCTGTTAGTCCGCTGTCGGCAACCCGTGCGAGTCAACAAAAGCTCTTGTCACCATTCTGTCAAGGCCAGCGACAGTCCGTCATGAGCATGTCATAATGCGACTCATGACTCGAACTGACCCTTCCTTGCATGCAGACACTCTGCAGTGAATTGGCAACAGAGACAGAGATCTGGATGAAGAGGCCCGACCGCATCGCCAGTGCGGAGGCGAATCCGATAGACCGAACGGATGTGGATCGGAAGGGCGGGGCGGACTGCCACGCGAGAATGATCGGCGTCATGATTTGAATATTCCTAGTCCCTTCATGATTATTGCTTCGGTCGACTAGGCGCCTTCACAAGGGATCGGACGATCGTCTTTCCTTGTGACAGACAGGGTGTGGGTACCGCCAGGGCTGAGAGTGGCTGCGTTCGGAATTGTACTGGACGGCTGGCTGTGCAAAACGTGGCCCATAGCAGAGTAGATAGGTCAATCGGCATCATAAGCCAGTACTTCGCAAGTTGTTTGTCCGGCCATAAGTGAGGTCATGGACAACCGAGTATACCCCCGAGTATACCATCCTACGGATTCATGGGAGCTCTCACGCGACTCAACCCCAATCGTGATGCGGTGGACCCGGGGAGATTGCGTAGAACTGCGTCTCAATAGTCATCCTAGTGTAAACAGCACACCAGATCGAAGATCTATTTTCATGGGGCGCCATCAGGGACCATTCCCCACAGCAAAGTGAAGACCGAAGAAGCCCGACATCACCGAAATGACGGAGCGCACCGACTTCGTTCTGAACCACGTTGCCGGGCTCAGAGCCGAGAACAAACGTAGAAGGTAAATTTGACTTTCCATGGGAGCGTGGTCTGCAGCCTCAAGCTACGGACATTACGGACTCGGAAAATCCCTAGGAGATGCAGGTCGCCTTCAGAGCCGGGTTGTCGATCCGAGAAAAGGGAGCCGGGTAGACGGAAGTGCGCATGGGGTGCAAGGGGCCGCGGGGGAGGAAAGAATGCTTCACAAAAGCAAATTACCGAAGAATCAGCCAACAGGGAGGGATCCGGGGTGGCCGATGATCATCGTGGAGATCGGCTTCTAGAAGGGAGAGAGAAGGAGTTTGCTAACGCTTGGGAGACTAACTACCCACCGACGTGGCAGCGGACCCGGAGGATGGGACCTGGCACGGATCGCAGAGGTTCCTTGGGTCCAGCGACGCCCAGTAATTCCCCTCCAACTCCTCCGTAATCGCGTGGCATTTCTGCATCCAACAAACGTTTGCTTGACACTGGGAGGATGAAGATAGCAGAGGAGGAAATGGGCGCTGTCAGACGGCTCAGGAAGTCCGAAAGAATCCCGAAATTGCCAGCCGACATGCAGGAGAAGGAGAACCCTGCAGCTTTGCGCAGGACTAGTGTGGCTGAGGCCGCCAGCGCTTTAGTTCCGAATAGTCGGACGCGGTGTTCGTTGGTGGCTCGTATTTCTCAGGCTCCATGCGGTCGCTCTGTCGCGTGGCAAAAAGCCCAGGAAATATTGGCTAGTGACGTCGATCTGTATGAGCCTAAGGAGTGACTCGGAAGATTCTTCCTCTGGCGTTGTTACTCCTCTTGGGACTGTTTGTTGTGATGGTCATTGTGGTTCCACTGCACGATGCATGTCATGGCTCATAATGTCTGGAGTGATGATGGGACAATACAGAGTAATTTAAGGGGTACACCAGAGCGATGATAATAGGTCCTCGGTTATAGTGTTGATGACGTCGGACAGCTTTCCCTTCTTGGCGCGTCGCTTAGGCAATGCGTCATCCACGGTTGAGAACACATAAACCCTCCACCTCCCCAGCCATGAAGAATGCCTTTCCATGGTACGGCGCGATCTCCTCCACTTGTTCCACCGCTGCTTCAGAGAGCGTAAACAAGACGGTTGTATGTGTTGGGCAGCGGGAAAGACGGTGTCAGGGTGCCCCATGACGCCGGGCAATGGGGCGCAGTTTCGCCTGGTTCTTTATGAGGTCATGATTATGTCGGGCATAAAGAGTCATTCACTATCTGGCTATATAGAACTGTATAAATAGAAGAAGGATCTAGATCCATTTCGAAGATGATTCTAGAGACATTGTTGACTCGATCCACCTCAACGAGGGAGAATTGTTGATGTTCCGGATGTTTCTGTAGGGCTGGAGTCATCATCATCATCATCATCATCGTCTTCCACAAAGCAACAAGTAAGTATCACGGGGTGCACGTGCATACGGATTATCTGTCTCCTTGTCTTTCTTTATCACCCTCTCTCTTTTCTCTCTTCTCTTCTCATCTCTCTCATCTCTTCCTCCCTTCATCTCCATCATCGTCTTCATCTCATCCCCATCTGCATCCTGCATCTCCAGCAGGATCCACTGTCGATCCCCTCCCTCATAGTCTTCTCGACTATTCCTCGCTACGCGCCTTGGCCCCCTCCTCGTGGCTGCCCGCTTCCCCTCCCCCTCCCGAATTTCATCTCAGCTCGGCCTGGACTTTCCTCTCTCACTTGTCTTGCTCTCTCATCCATCTATTAATCCTATCCATCCCATCTCGCCACGCTTAATTTGTCATCTTGATTGATCTCCCCACTTCACATCTACCACCGTTCTTTGTCCCCATCTCTCTTTGTCTTTCCTTCCGCAGCCTCCGAATCTCTCAAAACCCCCTCTCATGTCTTACGTCTATAGAGAACGGGAGCGTGACCGTGACTGGGACGAACCCCGCTCGCCCGTCACCATCAAACGCTACGTCGTCTCATCCGACGAAGACCGAGACCGAGATCGTGATCGGGACTTCTTCTATCGCCGCGAAGACCCCTACACCGGTGAGCGAGAGCTCGTCATCCGTCGCCATACCGATCGCGACGACTCCGCCATGTTGTCTCGATATGACCGGGAGGTCGACTACCGCTCCGAAAGGGACTACGAACGTGAGTACAGTGAGCCCGATTATCCTCGTCGCCCCCGGGCCGACCCCATTGTCATTTCTGGGAATCAGCCGGTAATCATTCAAGAAGCCCGAGGTCCCGTCTACGTGCATCCGCGCGAGTCCGACTACGAGGTCGTCCACCGCTCCGAGGTCGACCGCGAACCCGCCTACTACTACCACCGCCGCGTGCGCGAGTATGACGATGATCGTCGTCTTCGCCGTGAACTGAGCCCGGGTGACTCCGTCTCCCAGGCCACCCGTCGTCGCGATGACCAGGACTATAGCAGCGATGATAGCATGGTCTACATCCGCAAGGAGACGCGGGAGTACGAGGACCACCCCCATCACCGACGACACATGGCTGAAGGGGCCCTCGTGGGTATCGGCGCTGCCGAACTCTTGCGCAACCACAAGAAAAAAGAGGGTGAAGATGTGTCCAGTGGCATGGGCCGCGTCGGTCGCGACGTCGGTGCCGGCGCCCTGGGTGCCATTGCCGTCAACGCCGCATCCCGTGCGCGAGACTATTACCGCAGCAAGAGTCGCCATCGCTCGCACTCCTTTGATGATGACCGCAGCTCGCGCTCCCACCATCGCCACTACCATCATAGCTACAGCCACTCCCGTCGCAGCCGCAGTCGGTCTCATTCCCACTCGCGCGCGAGAACCCTGGCCGAGATTGGCCTTGGGGCTGCCGCTATTGCGGGAGCCGTCGCTCTGGCACGCAATAAGTCCAAGAGCGACCGACGGAGTCGCTCACGACACCGTCGTTCCGCGTCAGTTAAATCTACGCGCGACGGCGATGAGAAGCGCAGCGAGTCTCAGCGTCGGAAGCACATGGCTGGTGCTGGACTCGCAGGAGCCGCGGTGGCCGGCCTGGTGGAGAGGGCGCGCAGTCGCTCCCGCTCGCACAGACGCAAGCATTCCCGTTCTCATAGCCGGCTTCGGAAGGCTCTGCCAGTGGTGGCGGCAGGGCTGGGAACTGCCGCCGCGACGGGACTGTATGAGAAGCACAAAGATAAGAAGGAGGAAGAGGAATCCCGTCACCGAGGACGGCGCCGCTCCCGATCTCGCAGCAGAGCTCCTTCCGACATCTACCCCGACCCGGCCCGGGACTCAGCGGGGCTTATTGAATATGGCGAACATCCGGTTGCTGGAAGTATCCCGGCCGCTGATTATTATGGTCGACCTGCAAGCCAACAAGGCTATTATTCCGACGCCTCTGATCTCGTGGCTCGCGATGCGGCGGGTTTTGGCTCGAGGCGAAGTCGCAGTCGGAGTGTGAGCCGCGGTGGGCGGTACAGAAGCAACTCGTCGGACTCCGATAGCCATCGGCGGCGTAGGAGTCACGGCAGACACCGCAGCAAGTCCCGCGATATAGCCGAAGCCGCTTTGGCGGCCACCGGCGTGGGGTACGCTGCGCATAAGTACTCCCAGCACAAGGACCGCAAGAAGGCAGATAAGGAAGCAGATCGGTCGCGTTAGTACATCCCAATGTTTCGATAGATTGTATGGTGGCAGCGTGCTCATACTGTCGGACAGGATACGATGACCGACGGGAACCCTATGAGGATCCGTACGCCCCAGAGCCATACGCACCCTCTCCGCACGACAACCAGTACTATCCCAACAGCAACTACTTCCCTCCCCCTCCGGGTTCTGCTCCTCGTGTCGCGGGAACGGCACCGGCCTACAATCCTGCTGATTATCCCCCACCTCCGGGTGCCGTCCCTCCTTCTCAATCCTACGGCTACGCTACTCCACCGGCGCCGGAGCCGTACGCGCCTCGACCCCGGAGGGCAGATGAGAATGTGAGTGCTACATGGAACTCTCCCCCTACCACTGCCCAATCTCGCATGTACGATGGTGGGTTAGGGACTGGTCCTTGTCTATCGGAAGAATGCTGACATGGAGTCAAATAGGTCTAAACCCACGAAGGCATACTCGTTCCCGAAGGCGCAGACCTCAGAGCCAGCCAGCACAACCGAAATCAGTGGCTTTTGACCTGGGTCGACCGGTGGATCCGGGGTACGAGACAGATGATAGCGATTCCACCATTCAATCGATTAGCAGTCATCGGCGTCGCCGCCATTCTCGTCACCGTCGGCGCAACTCTTCTGCAGAACCCTACCACCGTCCCTCACGCAGCGCATATGATCCTGAACATAGCATGCGTGATTCTCCTTCGTCTAGACGGAAACACAAAAACCAAGAAAAAAAGCGTAACGAACCCGAATCCGATTCGGACGCCACTATCGAACTTCCTGACAGGTTTGACTCTCAAGGACGACTCTTGCCACAGCGAGGGGATGATCCGTTGGCGGACCGATTTGAGGATTGGCTGAAGGGAGTTAATAGAATTTTTGTGTAATTTTGTCTCTTTTAGTGTGTCTTGTTATTTGGACTTATCTGTTACGATGGGAGGATATGGTCACACTCAGGTTGATGATGTTATGATTATGATGATCTGCTAATGACGCGATGTTTTAATGGTTAAGATGTTTTGAATGGATTTTGACCTCAGCCATGCGTACCAGTTTATTGATCTTGGTCCAAAGTTGTTCGTCTTGAATTACCTATAAAAACTAGACTAACCGCGCAGCAACCCGACTGGTCATATACTTGGAAATATCCTCAACTGTCAAACAAAGGAGAACAGCACATCCTCCAAAGGCAATACTAGACAGCCACACATACTCGAGACTCTCCCCATAAGCCCATCTCGTTGCGATAGTAGCCGCCTCGACGACCCTTTCCGTGACCCCAGGGATACCCTGTGCCGTCGTGGGATCAGCAAGGAAAGCCGCCACGAAGCTCTTGAGACTACTGCTCGGTAAGCCAGCCTTGGTCGCATACTCAGCCACATACTGCGGTATATACGTGTTAGTCTTGTTAAGAAACACATTGTAGTATACCGCAGAGCCGATCGCACCGCCAATCGCACGCACAGAGAGCGACAGCGCAACACACGTGGCGATCGTATGGTCCGGCGTGACGGTGACGGCCACCGTAATCGACGGGACGAGGACGAGCCCGACACCCAGACCGGTCATGGTGCCTAGCGCAATGGATAGACCCTCGCGGTCTGGTGTGACTGCCGCAAGGGCACCAGAGAACGCAGCTGGCTTGTTAGATTCTCCTCTGATGTGCTAGACAGAGATGAAGCGTACTCATCATGCAACACCCGACAATGAGGATGCTCTTATTATGACTTTTAAACCAGGTCAACAGCGCGTTTCCGAGGACCGCGCCGACGGTCGTCCCGATTCCGGCTGGGAGGGCGCGCAGGCCGACGTGTACCGGGTCGGGATCGAACATTTCTTTGTATTCCAGTGGGAAGAAGTTGAGCATGGCGTAGAAGTTCATTCCTGTGCCATCGTTAAGGCAGTTCTAGTTTCTTAGGAAGCGTGAGGGGTTCTTGCCTGCGATAAAAGCCAGCGCATACATCTTAGCCACGATCCTCTGGCCTGCGAACATGTCGTGCGGGATCATGGGGTCTTTGCAAAATTTCCATTCCCAGACCACAAAGGCGATGAGGAGGGCGACGCCGACAAGGAGCTGTGTCAGGACGTAGGCGCTCCGCCAAGAGTGCGAGTAGCCGCCTGCTTGGAGGGCTACTAGGCTGTTGAGGGTGAGGGGGTCAGTATGGAGTCTGTTAGGGCGAGAGGCAAGCGTACAGAATGGCTGTCCCAACGATCGATAGAAAGCCGCCGACGTAGTCAATCTGTTTGAGGGTTTGCTTTGCCGCTGCGCCTCGTGCGCGGATCTGCGATTGCGGCCAGTAGAAAAGCGCGGTGATCATCCACCAGAGACCGCACCAGATTCTGTGAAAGAATTGGTCAGTCTTGTGAGCACAGGAAGATGTAAGGGTAGGCGTACAAACAGATCCACAGTCCCCAGTGCCAGGTGCTGTGCGTGGACAGAAGCTGGCAGTACAGCACATATGGGGTGAAGGGTAAGACGAAGCCGGTTACCCAGGCCAAATGCAGGCCTCTTTTCTTGACGGGGACCAGCTCCGCGACGCTGTTGTGTTACATGATAGGGTGAGCATCGACTGTGCGAGCGATTAGGTAGTATGTGATGACTTACCCTGCCAGGGCCGTGAGCTCACACACAGCAGCCCCAGCACCTGAAAAACACATGCCCACAAGACATTGTCTGAAAGTATGGGCCAGCGCAACCAGCAGACAGCCCAGCATCAAGAACACCCCACCGACAAGCGTCACATATCGCCGGCCAACCAGGTCCTGTAGATACCCGGTAAAGGGCGCAACGGCCGCCAGAGGAAGAGTATAGGCGACGGTGATCCAGGACCCAGCGTCTGCGTGGCCGATCTCTGCCACGATGAAGGTAAGCTCACCGCCGACGAAGTAAATGGGGATCTGGGAGCCGACGTAGAGGCCTGAGAGAGCGATGGGGGCGATTAGGCTCTTCCAGGTCCAGACGGTGGTTTGGGGCGAGTAGAGGGCTTCCTCGGATATGTCGTTGATTTGGGAGACATGGGGTTTGTCTTCGTCGTTGGGTTCGGGGTCATTATGTGCGGGAACTTTCTCGGAGGAGACTGCTGTTTGGAGAATAGTCATTACTGTGGATGAGAATGGGGTGATTAATTCATAGTATCACCACGATAGATCTGCTTTTCTTATAGTTCAGGCTGGAGATAAACTATGGCGTATACCCCACACTCCAAGAATCCGGGGTAAGGGGGGTTGGATCCGCAGGATATCTTCCTAGTTTGCCAGATTACTTCTACTAGTTCTTGCCCGAGCTTCAGCTAGTGGTGGTCATATCTGCGGTAGCATTTCTATATAAGATGATGTTCTGAGATGCCAGAGACACCCGTTCAATTCAATGTGCTGTCAGTCTTTATCAGATGTACAAGGACAGACATCTACAATTCCTAGCAATCCATGTGTCTCCTCCAGAGAAATACAGCATCCATGCATTCCCGAGGTTGAGCAACCCTCGGCTCATTCCTTCGAGCTTGCATCAGTCTAGTGCAAGGAATGCGGTTCCAAAAGACTATCAAAAACAGCTCACCCCTCTTTATCCCGCGATCAGACAGCCCAATACGCCAGGTTGGGCGGGATACGCTCACCATAGCTCCTTTCCCCACTGCACAAAGAGCGGAGGGCTACTCAAGGTGGGCAATGGTGTGACCTTAAGCTACGAATCAGACATCAATCGGAGAAACAATCCCACAGAATCGAGGGGAAGACTGACTCTAGCCGATCTATACTGCAGGTTTCCACAGCCTTAGGGGCACATAACATTCTCCTGTCCTCTTTGTCTTGATGTTACTTGTGACAAAATCAAAGAATAGGTGCAACAAGTTCCTAATATCTCCACTCATTGTTAGAGAGAACGATGACCAGTTGAGGTGCCATATATCTCTGTTCTTCTGCATCGGGTATTGACAGGCTAATGAACCCCATCCATCACTAATACCTGTCATAATTGCTCTTCTTTCTGAGAATACTATATTTATCTATCTTGCTTTTGATGTTTTTCCATTGGAATGAGAGAGTCTTATGGCCGAATCATGTGATTTGCTATTTTCGGGATTCCCTATCCCTTGTCCTCCAGGACATCATCCACCCTTCGTACCAATGTTGACTATTCTATATCTTGCATCTAGGCCAAAAAAGGCTTTTCGTTCAATATGGAACCACGCATGCACTACGATGACGCTGCCTGGGAGAAAAGCGAGGAAATCGCTGATGCCTGGGTTCTACAATTCCTCGAACCTGAGGTCCTGAGGCCGGTTGGGGACTTTGTTGTCAGGCATCACAAACCGGACAGCCCTGAAGAACTCAAAGTCCTGGAAAGAGGCGCCTTCAATATCGCACTTCGGATGACATACAAAAATAGCTGTGCCGTCATCCGTTTCCCACAGCCTGGTAGCACGATGTTTTCTGAAGAAAAGGTTCGTAATGAGATTGCTATCATGCGATACATTCATGATCAGACGTCAATCCCAGTCCCTTTCGTTATTCACTGGGGCACAAGAAAGGAGAGCCCCCTAGAATTAGGTCCTTTTATCATAATGGAGTATGTCAATAACAGTACGAACATGTACGATGCCCTGAATACCCCAGGGTGTCCAAGATCAGACCGTGGCATACTTGATCCGAACATTGATGAGCATAAGCTGGAATCGCTCTATGGAGAACTCGCAGAAGTACTGCTCCAGCTTTCCAGGCCATCATTCCCAAGGATAGGTGCACTCCGTCAGAGCGATGACTTCACCTGGGAAGTAGCCTACCGACCTCTATCGATGCCTATGAGCGAACTAGTCCAATTGGGATCTCTCCCACGATCAAGACTGCCCAGTCCGGACGCTACATATGAGACAGCTTCATCATATTATGAAGCGTTGGCGGCGCACCTCGCAAACCAGAGAAACGACGCTATTGACTCTGCCGATGACTGTCGGCGAAAGTTCGCTGCCAGATGTCTCTTCCGCAAACTTGCCCGGAGCCGTAAGCTCACCAAGCGATGGGCGTCGCTGGACAAAGGCCCATTTAAATTGTGGTGCGATGATTTCCGACCTGGCAATGTGCTTCTGGGCGACGCCTTGAAAATTGTCGGAGTTGTGGATTGGGAATTTACTTACGGCGCGCCCGTCGAGTTTCCCTATGCGCCGCCGTGGTGGCTTCTTATCGAGAAGCCCGAGAACTGGGCTGGCGGCCTCGAGGACTGGAGCAGAGTGTTTGAGTGCCGGTTGCAGACCTTTCTAAAGGCTATGGTTGATCGCGAAGCTCATGCGATCCGTCAGGGCCGACTCGAAGAGCATCAGCGACTCTCTGGCCCGATGCGACATAGTTGGGAGAGCGGTGATTTTTGGGTCAGTTACGCTGCAAGAAATAACTTTGCTTTCGACGTGATCTACTGGCAGAAAATTGATCAGCGATTCTTTGGACCAAGTCCAACTTTTGAAGATGCATGGAAGGAGCGGGTGGCTCTTCTGGACGCAGAAGAGAAGGATTGTATGGAGAGACTTGTATCTCAGAAACAGGAGGAAATGGGGTCCAGGGTTTTGATGTGGGAGCCCGATGAGTATACCAGATCTCTCACATTGGGGAATCGCCATGTGGAGGAAGAGGTGACCAGAGATGAAAGATGACAAGAAAACTTGGGCCAGTAAAACTAGGGCTGTTGATGCCAGTGTGGGCACGAGGTTTAATTTCTTACAAAGACTGTCGGGTTAGCTGCATAGAATTGAATGTGATCGGATAGCTAAGGACACACGTACGTGGGACGTTACTCCGTAGAGAGTCTCCTGGATGACTTTTGTGATTATACTATACGATTTGCACATGAGACATAATGTAATGGCTATCCACAAAAGGGCAGCTACTGAACTACTGCAGCTTCTGGTTTGTAGAATCCCTGTCTCCATGTCGAGTCTAGAATCAGAACAATCCAAACACAGGAACAATTGATAGTGGATGACTGGCCGAAGAACCTTTGCAACGCTAGCGGAGGGGCGGAGGGGCCGGTTAGCATTGGTCTTCGTACATAAATACCTCACATAGCTGGTGGTCTGCTACATGTATTATCTACCGACCCTTGATTCCTGGGATAACTGTTCTACTCTCGGATTGAACGAAATGGGTGCGGATGAAAAAACCACTCTGCCAATCTCTCAGTCTTCTGCTTCGCCAACACCTTCGCGGACCGTTACTGTTCTTCGGAAGATTGTACGACATCCGCGGACGTAAGTGCGGTCCTATACACTTATGCTCTAAGATATGTGAAGCTGACTTTTTAGCTTACCTATTATTGCACTGATCATTGTGCTTGTGCGACGGTTGTGGAATTTTATGGAATGGCGTACTGCAGCAGACTTGGTCCAATCGCTGGATATCGGACTATAATCACTGTATTTTATCACAAGGCAGTATGTTCGCAGGTACGGTGGTGGACTGGAAGACAACAGTTGATTATTCTCCATAACACATTCATCTGCCCACTCTAATTATCTGTGCCTTGGCAGCCCTGTGGGTGCCACACGACTCGTGGCACCCACACCTGAATCCATGCATCCTCCACCCAAATGGTACTGCCTTCGTGCTTTTCAGGGGTGTGTCCCAGTGGAATGCCCTGCGGAGAACTCCGGAAACTGCAATAGTTAGTCTCACGACATTCTATTCGGGCTTTTATAGATGTGACGTCCGTAAACTTGAAGATCTTACCGATACTGGTTTAGCTGATTGGCCAATCCTATACGAACGACGTATACTCGTATAAAGTCAAAAGTTTATATTTATAAAACTATGCCACAACAACGAAAAAGACTCAAATCACTCAGATCTACAGCAGGCTCAAGTATTTATATCACAGGGAACGCCAGTGAACTGCTGTTCTTGATCCAATTCGATCACTACTATCTTCCAAGATCCCCCTCAAAACTTTTTGAGCGACATCATGAGCGTTCTCATGTTTTTCGCCCTTTCACTGCTCTCGACGAGCACAGCAGCTCTCCGAGATGCCTCTTTCCCAGATATCGACCTAGGATATGCCATCCATGCACCAACATTTGTCAATGCCACTTCGTCCGGCCTCCAAGTAGCCAGCTACAACAATATCCGCTTCGCCCAACCTCCAACTGGACACCTCCGCTTTCGCGCTCCCCTAACCCCACCCCCATCCGCGAAAGCTGTCATTCATGGAGACGAGTACAAGTCTACTGAGTGCGTCAATAGCGTGCCACGAGCAGCTCCGTTCCCTGGATTCAACGGCACCACCTGGGGCCAAGAGGACTGTCTTTTCCTGAACGTGCAGGTTCCCGAGGGAGTGAAGGAAGGGGATAATCTTCCAGTCCTTCATTGGCTTTATGGAGGTGCCTACGCCTTTGGGAGTAAGGATAATCCAGCCTTGAGTTGGGGATATTCCATGGGGTTATTCAATGCCTTGAAGAGCCATGATGAGAAATTTATCTTCGTGGCTAGTAACTACAGGTACTATTTGCTTCCCATACATTTTTGATTTCCCCGATTCTGCAGAGACATCGGCTGATCTGCTTGTGATGCAAACAGACTTGGTTTGTATGGATGGATGGCATCCCCATACGAGGCCATGGACGGCAATGTCGGCGCCCGCGACGGCGAAGAGGCTCTTCGATGGACGAAACGATATATTTCCAAGTTTGGTGGTGACCCTGATAGAATCACAGCGATGGGACAAAGCGCAGGGGCCGGTATTCTGAATTATCTCCTTGTGGAGAGCGGAACTAACGGAACGCTACCATTTTCTCAGGTATGGTAAAATACATCCAGAACCACCGCGTCGTCCCAAACTAATCCAGAACAGGCCATCATCTCGTCGCCAGCATTGATGCCACGCCGAAATGTCACTGCACGAAGGCAAAAAGTGTATGAGGACGTCTTAGCCGCCACCAACTGCACAACACTTCAATGTCTCCAGTCTGCATCGCCAGCTATCCTGCAGACAGCCAACCACCATCTCCTAAGCGAAGTGCCCGCTGGGACTGGCGGCGGTGCTTTTGGCCCAAGCATTGGTTTCGCTCCGTCACCAGACAGCGTATATGTTCGGGACGAGCCAATGGTTCTCCTCCGTGATAGGGCGACTGTGCCTCGCAAGCCGTTAACCCAGTTGTTAGTGGGCAACATGGCACATGATGGCATGAATCTCGTTGCGGATAAGAATATGCCAGCCTCTTTCGGAGAGTTGGTTCGTACTGCCTTCCCCGCGGCCGATAATCGGACGGTCGAACGGATCCAAGAGTTGTTTCCATTCCCCGTATCAGAGCCGTGGAAGCTCGCTTGGGATTGGGCTACTTCGGTCATCTTTGCTTGCCATTCTCAAAGTATTGCAGCCGCATATGCGGAAACTGCTCGCCGATATGTGATGGCCATTCCACCGGCAACCCACGCCGAGGATCTTTCTTGTCGGTCTTCCCATTATCGTCCTACCGTATTATTCGTGCTAAGACCTTCCTGCAGATATGTTCTTTGTTGATAACGAAACAACGCCCGTCTCCAACGTCCTGGTTGCCCAGAAGATGCAGGAATATTTACTGCAGTTCATCGCAGGGCGCAATCGGAATATGTCCGCTAGCTTTCCCGTGTACGGTTCGGACTCGGAAGTCACTTGGATCACGGAGGCGGGGTTCAAGGTGCAAAGGGATCGGTGGGAGAGCAGGGGCATTTGTGAGGCATTGCTTGGCGTCATCGAGAATCCGGAGAATGGATGTTGAGTCTATCCCTGATTTTCATATGGCACCAGCGTTCCGTTCGGTCTGTCGCGGGGGGTTTTTTTTTATAGCACCGCTGATGTGTCCTGTGTTTTGCCTTGTTGACGTCTCTTAATGGCCACAATACAACCGTCATTCCTCCATCTTCGCTTCTCTTAATATAGATGCTCTTCGTGAGCATTGCGTCACTACAAATAGTCGCCCACAAGGCGAAAGAGAATTGGAAATGGGAAAAAATACGAAGAAATAAGAGAAAAAATGGCATTGAAAAACTCTAGACAAAATCCCTATATCGATAGCCGCATGCCGCAGCCGGAAATTCGAGCAGATTGAGGTGCGCAATCCTCTCATCGCTGCATTGCTCCAGATACATGCAGATAGATAGGCATTCAGATCTAACCCGAGCATAAACCCACCACTCTTGAACAGATGCGCACATCAATGCCAGCCAATATGCCAATACAAGTAGCGCGCGTGGCTCCCTGGATGCCAGCAGATTAAGAAAATCGGGCGGGAGCCGTCCCATGAAGTTCGTGACGCGAGACTCTTCGAGCTCATCTCGAGGAATCCGTAGTAATGGGCTCAGCATCCGGAGGGGCCAATGAAATGCATTTGTCTCCTCCGTGGTGCTGTCGTCAATCTCACATAGGGTGGCCAGGGCGGGGTCCAGGCCTTCTCGCCCCATTCGATGATCGTCGTAGAACTCGAAGGTGCTACTCTTCTTGAATGAATCACTCCAGACGCTGTCGCTGAGCCAAGGATGGAGAAGTTCTAAGAGGCAGCGGAGTCCGCCCTGGACGGAAAGCCAATTCAAGGCGCTGGGGTCATCTGAAAACACCCAGGAATCGGATGGGTTGATCTTCTCAGTTGCAAAGGAGAACATGCCGGAGAGTATACAGGTGGCGAATAGGACATCCATATTGTGCGGGCCGATAGGCGATTGGAGCAGCGTGCGATACATTTGTGTCGCCTTGTGTCGAAAGCGGGCGGCTACCATACCCTTCTTTGGATCGAACGGTACGGTACATGCTTGATGAGTGCTGGCCGCTGCCAAGATGGCATGTAATAGGCATGGTTCCTGGAAGGGTGCTGAGTGCGTGTCCTAAATCATATGCGGCCGAGTACATACCCCCAGAGCCAAGTGGAGGATCTGTTCTCGAAACACCCGTTTGAGATGGGCAAACCAAGGCTGATCCACCGCCATCATCCGAGAGAAATGGGCAAAGGTTTCGAGGCCAAGTGAGCCAAGTCTCTCCCCGGGAGAAAAAGGGTGATAGTGTTCCTCATCGACTAGATCGACCTGTAAAATGTTGCTCATATTTGTCGTCATGGCATCGAATAACAACGAGCCGTTGCGATCTAATTGGCGACTGCTCGAAGAAGCGACCACGAAGGGCCGATTTCCCTCGTTGCATTGTGGAAGCATATAGTCACAGGTTACACCGTATGCATGACATCCCCTGCAGTGTGGCCTTGTTTCATCACACTATATTTCCTGTGTCAATAATTGTGCGTGGGAGCTCCTTGTTTCAATAAGGTACCTTGACCCGCCGGACCTTACAGTTCCTACAACCGGTCCTGGATTTGTGATGGGTGCGTCGAGTGCGGTATACTCGCCGCCCGGAAGGTTGTTCTTTCGCTGGTTGTCGGGCACTGTACTTATATGCCTGTTGGACTCTAAATGCCGACAGATAGCCGGCCCCAAGCCAAGGAGCCTTGTCAGATCCGTCACCACCCGGCATAGTATGGGTACGGAGATTTTGGAGGTAGTTCGAGAACAGAAGATATGATCAAGAAAAAGGTCCTGTGCAAGAGAACAATGGGAGTACGAGATCACATCAGCATAAAATCGATGGCCTACAGTTTAGTTGCCTGGAGCCTAGACTGTAGATGGAAATTCTGCCAAGAACTCGTATTGCGCCCCCACTCGCCCGTGTGGATACACATTTCTGAATGGGAGTATTACGGAGTAGATACTTATCGGCTCAGACATCTTTGCACATCGTGTAGACTGAGATGCCCTTCTTGTCTTACTCTATTAGAAGTTCAAAGATCAGACTACGTAATTGGCCCTTGTCTCAGCCAGTGCTTCTATTTCTGGACCAAAAGGCCTTATCCCAAGCCCAGAGAGCCGCGCTAATCCAGATGTGGCAGTCTGCTCGGATAGGGGTAGGTTTGATTGGTACGAAATAGTTTGGGGCTGAAAACCCGTTTACCCTAACAAGACTGCAGACATCCAAGCTGACAGACAATATGGACTGACCAGGTGAGACAGAAGGCTTTGCTGCCAACATCCTCCCCTCTGCTACTTCTTGGACTAATAACGTCCAGAGTTGGCACAGAGGAACTCCCCAGCTGTTTCTCCATGGAGCGCACCAAATGGCTGGACGGCCTGCGCGGCATAGCAGCCGCCATTGTGGCCTTTGACCACTTTTTCATGAGCGATGTGTGGCATCCATTTGTCTCCTTTTGGACGGATCCGCCCGAAGCGAACCGTCACATTGTTCAACTGCCGCCGATTCGCATCATCTTCTCGGCTCATGGCATGGTCACCCTGTTCATGGTGATCTCCGGCTATGCCATCTCCATCAGCCTCCTGAAAGCCCGGAACACCCCCCAGTTCCTCGGGCGGGTCTCCTCGGCCATCGTGCGAAGAGCATTTCGCATTTATCTGCCGGTTCTGGTGACAGCTGGTCTCGCCCAACTTCTCTACTTTTTCGATCTCTATCATTGGCCCTTCGATGAAGGCCTTCTGGCCGCGCTTCCGAAGCCTTGGACTGCGCCATGGGCCCACATCAAATGGCTCCTCAACTATATGGCCGAAAGTATCAACGTCATCGCCTTTGAGTATCGCGGTGGTCTGAATGGTCAGTTGTGGACCATGCCGCTGGAGTTTCGAGGCTCCAATGTTGTCTACCTCCTCATCACCGGCCTTTCCGCGTGGCGGGCGAAGTCAAGACTCTACGTGCTCCCAGTCATCGCATCCTTCTACCTCTGGTACGGGAACTGGGATATCTTTGGCTTCATCTGGGGACTCTGGTTGGCCGAGAAAGCAAACGCTGCCTCCTTGGCCTCGGGCACGGATCTTCATGCTGAATTCGAGTTGGCAGAGTATGAAGATGAGGCCCACTTACGGTTCAGCCTCCCCCAACGGCTTGGCCTGTGCCGCGGTAAGCGCCGGTGCGGCCGCAACTCCCAAAAAACCCGCTTCATTCTCTCTCGAATGGGGATAGCCCTCGCCTTTGTCATGGGCTACTATCTTCTTTGCTTGGGGAACGACGGCCATCTACCGCCAGGTTACCAGTTTCTCTCGGCCCTTCACCCCGCGCGCTGGGGAGACAAGTGGGACATATACCAATGGTGCTGGAAATCGATCGGATCAGCCATGCTCGTCTATGCCATTTCGGAATTCCAGTTCTTGCAACGACCGCTCAACACGCGGCCTGTCCAGTATCTGGGCAAGGTCTCGTTCGCGTTGTATCTGCTCCACGAGACGATTTATCAGCTGTGGAGAAACCCTTTACGAGACTTGATCTATTCAACGCTCAGCGGACATGAGTATGGGAGCAGCGGTGAGGCATGGGTTGCTGACCCGTTTTCGTTCCATGTCGCCTGGTGGACGACGGGTGTTCTGCTGGGAGCGGTGGTAATGGGTGCTTCACATTATTATACGATACATGTGGATAATCGGTGTGTGGAATTGGCCAGGAGGGTGGATCGGTGGTTTGGTTCTTAATTCTATATAATAATCTTATGTTAGAAACAATGCACGGCAATGTATTGGCCTACATCAGGACTTTCTTGAGTTCTGACGTGCAAGACAGATAGAGTAATATTCTAATATAAAGCTCCAAAAAAAAACTGGTTGTTTTTCTATCTTGCGTAGGCGAGAGGCTCCATTTGTGCTGTTTCAGCGTCCTCTCGCTGAATGTTGAGGGTCATCTTGGGGATTACGTTCATCCTGCGCTATCGTTGTCAAGTCATTTGAAAGCAATAGACATTACTAGACTAGCTCATTGCCTAGCTATTTGTTTTTGCGTCATCCTGGTGAATTATGGGCACTTATCCCAATCCATACTAGGTGGTAGTTCCAAGGATAGAGTCCCTCAGACATGACTCTTCCCCCGTGCCTAGTCGTTCTATGAACTACCGTCTTCGCGTATACTAGAGAGACTCAAAGGAAACCTTTTTATTGCTGGTCCGGCTCCGCTAGATCCATCTGTTCGGCCACTTCCATATGAAACTGACATAGCAGGCTTGTTTGCTGTAAATTTCAGGTTTGACCCATGCCTGGTGGAAGAGGAGGAGGATATGGAGGCTTTTGCAGAAGTTGTGGTGTGTAACCTCCTCACCGTGTAGTTTAAGACCAGGACAAACGGAGACAAGCTGCGTCGCCTATCACACCGATACCAACCGATGCTCTCTGGCATCATGGTGTAATGGATCTTCTCTTTCCAGCAAAATGAATGCATTCCACCCTTGGAAGGCCGGTCTAGAGCCTTACCAGGAATGATAATATCTAGATGCATGTTCAATTACCAGGAGAACGCAGACATATGCATGCGTCACTGCAGCCGCGAGACTTGTGGTCTCCGTCGCTCCAACTATACATTAGATCGTGGCATGCCTTGTGTACAGCTGTAAGTCAACTCAACAAGTCTGATCATTGAATAAGGACAGAAGACAGAGTGGTATTGTGGGCCCAACTCCTGGCAAACAATCAAACCCTAGCATAGAGTAAGAGAAAGGAACAAAAATCCAGACCAGCTCCTCCAAGATAGAAAACGAAAAGCGCCGCGCTGATGCAAGCCATAGACACATACATAGATGAGGATGTTCTCCATGGTAAAACCTGTTCCCTATTTTGAATCTGTCGTTTCGTGATAAAGATAATCTTAAGCAAGTTCTTTTAGTCATCAGGTCGTGTGCCAACAAAGGAAATAACGAAGCGAATGACTGTCCAAGCCACCGATCAAAAGAGCAGACTAGCTGACTGAATCCTTCCTGGGGTCGGACACAAGGGATAAAAGGCAAATTTAGACAGGGAATGGGGAGAAGATTATGATATACAGAAAGAACCAAGTCTATTTAAGGTGAACCCCAAAAGAAAACCATTTCTCAGGTCAAACGGTGAAGAGTCGTGCAGTTCTTCCGAGCACTTCCCGCACAGAATGGAGCATGGAAGGTTCGTTCAACCGACGCGGCGGCAATGATTGCCGGTATAACTTCGTTGCGGTGATCCCGACGGTGTCATTGTTGCCCGGCGTAGGGTTCGGGTCGCTGTCGTCGTTGGGGACCACCTTGACGCTGGAACTGACCGAGGCTGAGTGGAAGCGTGAACTCAATGGCAGCTGGTACTTCACCACGCCGCGCACGATCAGGTCGAAGGGGTGTTGCAGCACACGCTCCCACCGTTCCGTGCCGCCCTCCTCGGTCTTATTTCCCGGTCGAGCCAAGCGGATTTGGCCCTTGGAAGTGGCCGCCTGCTGATTCCACGGCGATGGGTCGAAGGTCAAAGGAGAGTCGAAATGGAACACTCGGCCTAGAAGCATCGTCTGCGGATCGCCCGTCGGATCGGGGTCCATGGGATCGGTGCCGTGGTCGACCCCGTCCCTGATGTGCACCGACCGCGTTGACGTCTCTGCCAGACATTCCGAGTCACCGTTGCAGCGGACAATGCGAGCGAGCTCGGCACGCTTTCGACTGTCCTCCACCCGAGGGAAGCCGCTCAAGTCGGAACCCTGATCTCGCCAGAACTTATCCGTGCCGACATATCGGCTTTTGGCGAAGATGTTCATATCCATATCGTCGATCGCCACAGGAAACAGATTCGGATTGATTGCCTGTACGCTCAAGTCCAACATAATTTCCTGCTCGGACGCGAGCACGTTCTGAATCTCGAGGATCTGCACATCCACTAGGCTCTTAGTGATGGCCACAATGAACGAGGTGGCCCCTCCCACAACCAACAACAGCAGTATAATGATCATCACGCAAGCACCATACTGGGAAAAGTAACCCTGTTGTCGCTGTTGCATATACTCCATCTGGCGGAGACTAGCGCTGTTCGGACGGCGGTTGCTGTGCCTACTTCGTGTTATGCGCGGTGACCCGACTAGCGGGGTGCGCTCATCGTCGGCACCTTCGGCATCAAAATCGTAACCGTACATATCGCCCGCCTTTTTGACACCGTTGATCGTGCGGTAGTTGGGAGCAGTGCGGGATCCCGGGTGCCGCGACTGTCGGAACCCACTGCCAATGAAATGCCGTGGCGACTTGTGCGGCTGGGACTGCGGAAACGGGGAGTCTCCGTCAAACAAAGATGGATACATATTATTGTTCCGCCCATACCGTCCAATATGATAGTGGCGAGGAGTATGAGATCCATTGCCGTCAACACGGGAGTGACTGCGGGCACTGTCTTCTGCGGCATCGCCATCCACGCTGCTTGTGTACGTATTATTCGTAAACTTCATGCTGCGTTTCCCAGTAACGCTTTGGTTTCCATCCCGCAATCCACGTGCACGGCCAGCCAACTGGTCGACTTGACTCGCCATGGAGGTCGCGCTAGGTGTGCGGGAATGGTACCGATTCTGCCGCACCGGATACGGATCCGGTGGGTTTGACTCGTAAACAAACGTCTCATCGGAATCGGAAACATCTGCTTCATCGACAGCGCTAGCGACTTTAGCTTCAAAAATATCTGCCTTGGACGATGCGGCGCCGCTCGACAGTGCAGCCGGTTTGCGAGTCCGCCGCTTCTCTTTCTTTGGACGGATCGTCTCCGTACTGGGCTTCATCCGCAAGGTGCCCGAATCAACGCGGCCCGAGTTGTTTCGATCGCCGGTTGCCACCCCCAGAGAAACCTGAGGGATAGAACTGACTGTTTCGGTTTCCACGATCATGTTTCGGACGGACCCATCGCCGGGTTTTCCACGACCTCCACTTAATGATGTCGATGACCGCTTTGGGATCAGCGAATCCGAGCCCTGTCGCGATGCCGAGCGCCGACGGTTTTCTTCCATCTGTTCGGCTGAGCTTTTATTCCCTCCGCTATCGCTTCCACTGTCCACCGCCTGCTTTGGCGTCTTGGCACCGGGGTCTTCGTCGATCTTTTGCAAGCGAGGTTCTTCGGTAAAGGGCTGATGGAGGACAGTATCAGTTGACGGCGTAGACTGGTCGCTGGCCATCTCTTGGACGGTCTCTAGGGCGGAAACGGGTCCATTGGGTCGGTTTACAGCGCGGGGCGCCGTCCGATCCGTCTTGGAGGCGGGTTCGTCAGGGAGCGGTGTGGATCGTTTACTGGATATATTCGCGAGGTTTGGCTCCTGTTCCGGCCGTCGAGATGTAGGCCATAGTGGCATGTTGGGCTTTTCTGGGCTGGGGACATCGGTGGGCGGTTCGGCATTGGAAGGAGGAAGATTGATCAAGGGGGGTTTGTTGGATTGGGGCGGTGGCCGCGATGCAACAGTCGGTTGGGGTTGAGTGCCCGAACCGAGATTGTGATTGTTCGTGGTCCGATTCGGACTGCGATCGAGACTGGGTTTGCGTGACTGAGACGACACGCGGGACTGGGACGTGGAGTTGCGCAAACGCTGGGAGGAGCGGACAGGAGAGGATTCACGGGAGGATATAGCAGAGTTCGTTGTCGACGTGGGCACGGAGGAGCCAGGAACGGTAGGAGCCAGCTTGGGCATCTGGGAGGTGATGGCTGCGTGCGTCTGCGGGTTAATGGTCGAACGTGGCACTTCGGTCATGTCACCTTCGCTGGGCGATCGCCGGGATGCAGGTAAGGCCGCATCATCTTGGGCTCCTCTAGATCCAGAGGTTCCATTGGTGTAAGGCGACCCCCCGGATTCCGCAGCCATGGTCTTTGTCGAGTCAGCGTGGTCTGACAAAACTGTGGGAAGTTAGGAGATCCGAGAGGGAACCGGAAGGGCGAAAAGGAGAGTCGGGCGACAACGAATTAGAGATACAGCACCACGGAATGAAAAGGAGTCCCGTGGTGAGCGTGGCGACGACAAGGGGTATGTAGCGGACCAAGTCGGGAAAATTTTGGCCAAGGCAAAAAAACAAAAGTATAAGGCGTAGTAGGTCAGGAGATCTCAGCCTCGAAAAGGGATAGGAAAGGGGCGGACACAGGTGGAGGACCAGCCAGAACTCTTGTCGTATAACGGCCAAAAAAACACACGTTACACAGGTCTGGCAGTCGGAACACGAATGGACGACGGCCACATGCTGATGAACGTGAAGAAGCGCGGAAGATCAGATTCGGTGAAGGACGACGGCGCCGGACGGGACAACAGGCCCAAAAGCAACAGACAGGAGGGGTGAATTGTCCGCCAAAAGTTTCGCAGGCAATCGAATAATAACACCGGCCGACGGGACTCACGGAGACGGATGGCGCAGGACGCCCATAACTTGATCAGAAGACGGTGAGATGGAACGTCTAGAACCCCGGTGTGGTCGAGCGTGTTTGGCGGAAAGGCTGCCGATCCAAGCGTGCGGGAGGAGGGAAGCCTCGGGGACCGGCCGTTTCGTGGAGGGAGTGCTATTGATTCGCAGCTTCCGTAGGCAACTCAACTGTCAGACGCAAGGAAATCCAGGGAAATCCAATCGTCGGGTCTGCAGAAAGGCCAGAAGGCCAGGTTGATAGTCCAATCGTCGAGGTCCAATAATAGCCGCCCACGTCAAGAAGCGTGAGGCCGAGTGGGGGACACGATCTGGGCTGTTGCGTTGCCGGGGTGAGAGGGCTTCTGAATCAGGGGGTGGAGAGTGGTGCGAGAAGTGTCGACGAAGTGGAGGAATAGAGATCCAAAGAGAGAGTGTGTGGATAGAAGCGAAAGAGAAGAGGTTCTTTGTTGTTGGAAAGGGAAGAAAGAAGGAGGAGAAAGCGAAGAAGTCGGACCGCGGGTACCTTCGATACGATATCATGCGTAATATTACGGAGTTTACGCAGAGTAATTCAATACCCGCCCGTCATTCAATTACAAGCCATGAAGGTCATGATGAGGTCATCCCATCCGCCTTGTTTGGCATGGAATTTCCATGCATCACGATTGTTATGGTAGAGACATCATCATCATCATCATCATTCCGTTTCGAGTCACAATTGCCTACCAGATATGTCAGGATGCAGGTTCATTGACCTTGTGAATTCTATATTCGCCCAATACAGGAGTGTCCCAGTAAAACCCAGATGGCTATCCAACACCTGATATGTACAGATAAACACCATTCTATGACACACTAGTTCCGCCAGAATGAAGTTAGACAATTTTATATACCCTCTTCGCAATCACAAACGAGGCAAAAGCAAACAGCACCAGGCCTCCCGTAACTATGTGCATGTCAGCAAGACCCAAGATAGTCTCCGAGAGGGGAAAGAAACATACTCGACCAAAACCAGTGTAGATTATCCACGTCCTGACCAGGAACCTTCACGTTCATCCCCCACATTCCGCAGATGATATTCAACGGTACCACAATCGTTCCCAGCACCGTCAGCTTGCCTAAGACATCCGCCGTCTGCTCCTGCCGCTCGTTCATCAGGATATTGATCTGCGCCAGGTAGTTGCTGTGTGCGCGTGACAACAGTCTAGAGATATTGTAGTCAGTAAGAGCACTTGCACACACGGGTAAACTCAAAAGAATAGGGACATACGTCTCGTAGTAGGTCAGACTGCTGGTCATCGTCATGATATGGTCCTGAATATCGCCGAGATACAGACCAATCTCGGATTTGGGTGCCACTTCCCACTGTTCGTTGCACCGCTTGGCAAACCCCTTCACCACGTCTGCTTTGTTGCTCAGCAGTCGGTACATGCCCATAACCTTCTTGCGGCACACGCCCACCCGGCGCAGCATCTCTCCCGGGGCGGGGGTAGCCTGAGCGTCGTCGTCACTCTCCTCCTTGCTGTCGCTCTCGGGAGAATGCAGCCGCATGATCATCTCGTCGATCTCGTCGACTTCATCCTCGATTGATTGGATCAGCGGCCCGAACACGTCCGTGATGTCGTCAATTAGCGCATACGAAATCCAGTCGGAACTCAGGATCAGATAATCCATCAACTGCCGGATCCTACGCCGAACATTGGCAGGGTGCGGCGTCTGCGAGAAATGGAAGGACAGAACCCCGTCGCGAAACACAACCACGTACATGTTGACCGGCTGCAGGTAATTCTCGCTGTTCGGGTCCTGCTCGAAGGTACGGTAGTTGACGAAGTAGTAGTTGCGGAAGAGCTCCACTTTCTCTCGCGCCTCCTGCATCATGATATCTTCCGCCGTAAGGGCATGAATGCCGAACGCTTTAGCAATCACCCGCATCTCGGCGTCGGTCGGGCTCAAAACGTCCAACCAGAAAGTCGGGCGAGGCCCGTACTGCTTTGTCTTCTGAGGAGGGGCCGGGGGGTGAGGGGAGGCGTCGATGGAGGTACGCGCTTCGGAAACTGCTTCGCTGATGATCGACATGCGTGGTTGTTGTCTATCATGCGGTGGGCCTTTATTGCCTGCATCCGTTCCCGCATGATTGCCATTGGACTTGATCTCCGTTGTGCTGTCCGCAAGTCGCTCATCTGACTCCTCCTCGTCCTCTTCGTCGGAGGAGACTTCCAGCTCCGGCGGATCGGGAATGAAGAGCTCGCGGAAGCTGCCTCCAGGCTGCACCAGCTCGGAGATCGTCTGCGAGTGGATCGTACTCTGGAACTCTTCATTGAAATAGGTGAACCGATAGGGCACCTCGTCTTCCTCGCGGCGCCAGAATCGGTACTGCGGACGTAGTCGGCCTTCGATAAGCACGGGCTCGCTGATTTTCTTTGCCCGCAAGTCGCCCGTGCGATCCTCTTTCTCCTCGCGGCTCCATTCCTCCAAGACCGACAAATCCGGCCACTCGCGGCGCCGCCGTCTGCGACGTTCTCCGGCACGGGCGGCTCTCACCTCCTCCTCAGCCAGCACGGAGGCTTCCTCCGTGGGGAAACAGACATCTTCCTCCGCCGGCACTGTCCGGCGTCGACGAAGCTCACGGGGGGACCGAGGCGACCCCGGGGACGAGGGGGCAGACTGGGCGAACCGTTGGGGGGCTCCCTCTACATCGATGACCATGTCATTGGGGCGGGGCATAGATTCCGGCCGATTCTCAACCGACTTGGCGAGGTTGAAGTCAAAGTCCGCCCCCGTCACGACGGCATCATCATAGCCCATGTCTGGGCCCAGCTTCGGGGTCCCTGGTATCGAGGGAGGATTATTGATATCATAGTCACGTTCCGGCTCCGGTAGAGCCGGGCTCGAGACCCCGCGAGGCGAACGGTGAGAGGAGCTAGATCGCCCCGATGAGCGTCGCCGGCGGAACGAAAAGGGGCTCGACTTGGAATCGGTCCCGTACCGGGCGAGGGTCTGCTTGTGGCTCGAGGTAGGCCGCACCAGTGGTGTGCGATCGTCCACTTCTTCCAAAATATCACTATCATCTTCCTCATGGAGCGTCCTCGTCGCCGACGGAGGATTGCGCGACCCCATATATGTCGGAGTAGACAATGACCCGGGCCGGAAAGACTGGGATAAACGACTCTCGCGACGGGGCATCATGGGTTGGTGCCTATGTAATGAGTCAGTCGCGGGGGGCGGGGGGTAGCGGTGTGAGAAACGATGACGACGTACCTATGATCCAACAGTGCCTCGCTTTCCAGACTAGTGCTGCTCAGGTCCCTTCCCAGCTTGTAGAACGGCAGCGCAGATTGTGACTTGGTCTGACTGGCGGCCATCATATCCCCCGGTTCAGCAACCGACGGACGACGAGGCGCCCCCGACTCGGGGTCCTCTGCACTGAGAAAGGATGGCCGGCGATTATGTCGTTTCCGCTGCCGCTTTTTCTTGCGCTTCGTAGACTTTTTCGGTGTCTGCTCATTACTGTCTCCGCGAGTAGTCTGCATGTCCGAGGCTGCGGCCCTGGCCAGCGGAGGAGGGGCGGCGGACCGACCTTCCTGTGGAGATACCCGGCTAGGGATTGTCGGTTTTTGATGTAAAGTTGACGGAGAGCCAGGCATAGCGACCGATATGTATTTCAGCCCAGATAGTTGATAATCGGGATGATTGGCGATGGTGGGCGAACAGCTTGCTTATCAGGTCGATCCGTCCGACCAGATTCCCAAAGATAATCCTCCTCCACAAGCACGGAAGATCCAGTATATCCTGCCCAGAAGATCTTGCTCCAGTCACGACTGTCTCAGCGGGCCCCTATTTAGCATTGTCATCGGCAATTCATGGAGACGCCAGACGGGGGAGAGCGATCGAACCGCCGAATGACGCGTGTGGCGAGATGCAGGGGAGGCTCATAAGGCACGAACGGGAAGTCGCACAAAAGTCCGAGTCCATCGAAGAGCCGATCGATTAGGGACGACGATTGGAGGGAGTCGAGATGGTCCGCGGGAGGCCGACAGGATTGCTCGTAGAGGGTCAAAGGGAGAGGTTGGATGGATGAATGGCGCAGGCAGAAGAAGTTGGCAGCGACTGAACGGATCATTGAGAGAGGAATAGCCGGGCGATGAGGTCAGCACTCCACCAACACACGATCTCTTTCTATAATTATTTCTATGCAATTAACTATACAACTCTTATAACAGTGCTGCATTTTCTTTGTCCCTGTTCCCCCTCAGTGCTCGTTCCTTCTCTCTACTCTATCCAGCATTGGGATCGGTCTCGCCATTGCATCATTCTGACACTACCACACTTAGCGCATACCAGCGCAGCGATCGACAATCAACGTGGAATCTCAAAGTCAGGGAAAAGCTAAGTAGAACTAGATTCTCATCGTATCAATCCTATCAATACATTCAATTCCCTCATGGGGCCTATTTCCAAAAAGAAACACATCATAGCTCATGTACATGCAAAAATGCCCATATGGGATAAGTAAACACAATAAAAAGGGCCGTAACATCATCAGCTCTAAAGGTAGATGTTGGCATCATCATGGTCATCATCAAGAAATTAAGAAAATAAAGCATTAAAAAGAGAACAAATGCCACCCAGGATATCCCGAACACCGTCCATCCTTTCCTCCCAGTACGCCCTCAAATCATACCAACCAAGTCATAAGCCTCATGATCGAGTGTGACGCCTCAGATCACGTTGCTCATGTCCATAGTGGACGATGGGGCAATACTGTGGACCGACTTGGTTGCATCCAGCGACATGCGATCGTTACTGAATATCCGGCTCATCTTCTTGTCTTTGCCGGGACGGGCGATCAGCACCTGCGCCGGGCAGACTACGACTTCATCGTCGCCTTCGCCGGAGTCGTTGCCCTTCTTCACCACCAGAGGGAACAGAACGACGCGCACCACTGCTTGTTGGGACTCCAGTTCCTCGTTCGAGGTGGTCTCCCCACTGCGCTCATTCATCAGAGAGGCATTGAAGTAGACTTGCCGGGAAAGATCACCGTTGATGTCGTACTCGGGTTGTAATGGCGGCAGCATGATGTATTCGGCGAGCTGCGTACGCATCTCGATGGAGAGATTGACAGCAACCCGGAGTACCTTGCGCAGAGAGTCCAAGAGTTGCGCTTCCACGTGACTCGGCGGGGGCAGGATGCGCGACAGCGTGTCGAAGATTTCCAATGCGACCGCTTCCGTGTCGCTCTCCCGTTGGCGGGCAAAGGCCGGTCGCTTGGCCAGGAGAGTCAGAGTGGTGGCCCGCCAGCGATGGATGGCGGCGCGGGGGCCCACCTCCGTCAGTTGTTTCTCCAAAGATTTGAGCTTTTGTCGCTGTTCCCGGTCCATGCCAAACAAGTACCGAGTGAAGATGAACTCCCACACCATAGTCATGACGACGGACATGAACACATCGCGTCGCCGCACGCGATCGGCGAGATAGATATCGGCGTCAGAACCATCGAGTATGGCATTGTCAAAGCGATCGGCAATCTTTTCATCCTGCAGGTCGATGAGCTTGCGACAGCGGTGATGATCCGAGTGTTTGGAGAAGCGCAACACCCATTGTTGGACGTGACCGCATAGCTTCTGACAGGCGGCATCGAAGTAGTCCTCGTCCCGGAAGACAATGACATTGTCGTGCATGGACGCGGCGATCTGCTGCTGGAGCTCCTTGACCTTGTCGCGCGCACCCTCCAGCTCCTCCCTCAGGCGACGGAGCTCGGCGTTTTTCTGAGTCAACGCAGCATCGATCTGCTGCCGAATCTTCTCGTGGAGATCGGTTGACAATTGTTGGTTTTCGTATCGCAAGACTTCAAGCTCGCGGGAAGACGATTCACGCAAGGACTGCAGCTCAGCGACATGAGCGGCAGTGAGGTCGGAGTTGGTGGTAGACAGTCCCGCATTCTCTTCGGTCAACCGGGATACTTCTTTCTGCAGCCAGTCCACCGAGTTCTTCAGCTGCTCCAGCTCAGCCTCTCGGTCGCGCAAGTCGGCGTCGCGAGTATTGAGGGCATGGTCACTTTTTCGGCGGGCGACGCTGGCGCTGCGGAGCTTATCCTCGGCCGCATCGCGGGCGGCGATCAGCAGACGATTTTCGGAGATGAGTTGGTCGAGGCGAGATTCCAGCTCCTGAAGATGCTGCATACTTCGGCGATGGCGGATACTGGGCGGTCGACTGGGCGACCGCGGTGAGCTGGGCGTTTCGCCCCAACCCTCCTAGGACCGTTAGTACACAACCAAGTTATTTAATAATGCAGGGCAGAGAAATCGAATAAAAACTTACGTAGACATCGGTCATGCTGCGTAGGGGCCGTTTGCCCTTGTCGGTGAGGGGATCATAGGAAGAGGAAGAGGGAAGGTGCTCGACGCTCAGGTCGGTCGGTTGAGGGGGCGACGCGGGTGGCTGGGGCGAACCACCAGCCGCCAGAGTGGCTGCCGCCCGCAAATCGCCGCTGGTGCTGCGGTTCGTGCGTCGCAGCGATCGTGCTCCTCCGCCGCTGCTCGCGACGCTACCCACACTGCTGGGTCGTAGGATCGGCATGCCCTGATCGGGGGTTTTCAGCACCTCGGCGGATCCAAAAAGCCCCCGCTGGAGTCCCCGTTTCCTCACCTCCAGCTCTCCACTTCCATCATCGGCTGGATCGGGCGTGGGCCACCGCTGACGGTCCAGTGCATTGTCAGTGAACTTGCGGACGGGCGTCTGTGGTCTGGGAAGAACATGTTCGGGCTTCATCTTTAGACGGGGCGTCCCGTGTGCTTCACCCATGGTTCGGGAGCCGCTGGTTTTCTCCACCCGTCCATCCGCTTCGTCCTCCGCAATGGTATGCAATGGGGTTCGAGGAGGAGAAGCCTCCATCGCTGACGGCCCAAGCGATGGGGGCGGGGGTGTTTTGGCCAGTGGAATTGACGTCTCTTCTTCCAGCGACCAGGACCGCGGGGGATGGTTATGCCGCCCATGAATCGAAGGGCTGCGACGAAGCTCGCATGAGTCCGGGCTCGCCTGTCGGGCCTCCTGGACTGGCGCGGAGGAAATCAGAGTAGACGTCTGTTCGTGAATAGGTGTAGGTGCATACAAAGGAGTAACACTCGGAGTCTCGACGTCAATTGAGCGGGAGGCCTGTAGACTGCCGGGTGTTGCAGACTCCTCTAGTTGTTGTGGTGTAGGTTCACGAGCCACACTAAAGACTTGCTCTGGCGACTGACCGGGGACATACCCACTGTCATTGTTGTCAGGCGGTATCGAAATGGGCGCCTCCGAGACGGGAATTGCACTGTCGCGCTTGGCTTCGTGCTCAACGGTCTCATCCTCAGCCCCATCTTTTCCCTGACGTAAAGACTCGGTCGACGTGGGACGTTTGAACAGTCCCCGTTCCAAGTGTGGGAAGATGCTGGCCACTTTGCTTTGCTTGTGTGGTAGCACATCAGCTTGGTCCATCCGGCGCTTCTCGGGGACAGATGCCATCACGTCGTGTAGGAACTGTTCCGTAACGTACTCAGTTACGGGCTCCTCCGTAGTCTCAGGGATTTCCTTGGCTTCCACGTGTGCCTCTTTGGTCATGTCAGGGACACTCGTTTGCAGCGCTTGCTGGTTCTCTTCTTGAACCACATCTCCGCCTTTGGACTCATCCACAGTCGGTTCGTCAACTTGGCGACTCACACCCTCAGGTATAGCAGACTCGTCGAACTCGGTAATCGCAGGCTCAAACGGTGTAACATGGTGGACCTCAGGTGACGCCTGAGGTGTCTTTTCCACACTATCAACCTGGCCTTTTTCCCAGTCTATCGTAGGCCAGGCGTCATCGTCGTGAGTGGTGGGCTCCGCAGGGGACTCAATTGTCTGGCTGTCATCTGTACTCTTCCCCTTCTGCTTCTTCTTCTTCTCCTTTTTAGACAGATTTCGGGAAAGTAGAGGGTCCTTAGCCAAGCTCTCCTCGGCTGACAGAGCCTCGGGCTCCTGAGGCTGCTGTCGCTCAACTAGCTCGGTCCTCGCCTCCGGCTCTGGCTCTTGGGCGGGTTGTTGGTCTGGCTCGACAGCTTCCAGCTTAGCTTGTTGCTTGGCCTTTTTCTTCTCCTTCTTGGAAAGCTTTCTGGAAAGAAGCGGGCCCTCAGCCGGACTTTCCTCCGCTGGTAGAGCCTCAGGTTCCTGAGGCTGTTGTTCTTCAACTAGCTCGGTCTTCGTCTCCGGCTCCGGCTCTTGGGTCGGTTCTTGGACCGGCTCGAAAGCTTCCAGCTTGGCTTGCTGCTTGGCCTTCCTTTTCTCCTTTTTGGATAGCTTCCTGGTTACCGTGACTTCCGCCTCAGGCTGGGTGGAAGAACCTTCAAGAAGGTCTTCGGCCATTTCGAGGTCATCTCCCTTCTCGAGGACCTGGGCTCTCAGCCTAGCTTCAGTCTCCTCGGTCGTTGACTCTTCCTGTTGAAGTTTTTCCTGGCCATAATCCTGAACGGTCTGCTCCGCAAGCTCCGTAGTAACGCTTCTATTTTTGTCTTCTTCAGGCGAAGCCTCGAATGGATCCAAAGATACAGTTGGCTCTTTCTCTTCGACAGGCTGTTCTGAAGCCCCCGTAGGCTCCTCTTCAACCACTTCTCTTGGCACCTCAGGAACATCAGCAGAATCTTTCAGTTGCGTAGATTCTGTGTCCGCAGGAACTTCGTCCTGGGTATGATTGACGGGAACAGGCTCGGAGAGCTCCTGTTCTTTAGCCTGTTTCTTGGCCTTCTTTTTTTTCTTCTTGGATTCTTTGCGGCTGAGAGTCGGTCCCTCCACTTCCTCGGGCATCTCCTCGGGTTTGTTTTCAGTAGGCTCTGCGGTTGTAGCATCCAGATTCTCCTTTGCTGAGGTTCTCTCTTCGGCGAGAGGCTCTGAAACCGACTCTGGTACAGGTGCAAGTTCTCTCTCAACATCGCCACTCTCACCCATCAACTCCACTTCATTCATTTGCTCAGCCTCGACGTCTTGCTCGGGCAATTTCACAGGCTCTGCTTCAACTCCAGTAGCCTCGATTTCCTTTGCAGGCTCTTCACCCTCAACAGTCTCCTTGGGCTCTTCCGCACGAGTTTCATCCTCCAAGACAGGCGCAGCTTCTTCCATCTTTACTTCATCGACGGGAACAGTAGACTCTGCCTCCTTTTCACTGCCCTCGACAATAGCTCCGGGTGTCTCACCAGAAGCAGGAGGCTCAGTTTCTTCAGGCTCGTAGACCTTTTCTTCAGGCGCCTCAAGTTGATCGTGAACAGGCTCGGAAGCTTCAACATCAGCCGTGTGTTCAGGTTCGCTGATCTCTCTGGCTAGTTCACCAGATAATTCTTCGGCGGAAGCCAGAGCTTTCTGCGCTTGACGCTGCTTCTTCTTTTCCTTCTTGCTCTTCTTCTTCGACGACGTCACTAGCTCCGACATCGTAGCCTCGGAACCCACCACCTCCTCTTTCTCCGTCTGATTCTCAACCGTCTCGTCCTGAGGGACTGCTTCCTCGGTGACAAGCGGAGCGTCAGCAGCCGGCTCAGTCAAATCACCACCAGTTGGTAAATCCTCAGTTTCCTCCTTTCTCGCAACATGCTCATCCGTCTGCTCTAGAGGCGCATCACCTCCTTGGCATTCACGCATCACTACCTCTTCTCCACCTTCCATCATGGCCCTCGCTTCATCATGGTTTGATTCTTCGGCACCAGCGGATAAGTCACGGCCAGCTACCTCGCCAGCTACTCCCGACTCATCGACATCTTTGTCAACGGCCTTGATCTCCTCGCCGGGAGTAGCAGCCCCACCCTCAAAATCACGCACGGGTGGGAGAGGAGACTCGGATGAAGTCGCTTGCGGCAGTGATTGATGCTGCTGTTGCTCTACCTGCGAAGACACCATCTCATCAGTCCAAATCATATCTTTATCGGTATCGGCGTGCATGTCGGTGCCGTGGGACTGATTGTCTTTACCGTGATCTTCAGCAGGGGCGATTGCCGTCTCAAGCGAGGATTGTTTGTCGGCGGGCTTGGCTTCTTCGACGGGGGTGTCACGCGTCGTATCGTCGGCGGCAGGTGTTTCGTCTTGAGGCTTATCGTCTGCCGGGGTCGGAGCAGCGGCTTCGGTAGTGTCGACGTCGAGGTTCTTGGAATGGCGTTTCTTCTCCTTCTTCTTGGCTTTTCTTCTCTCCTTGGCGGACAGGGTGGCCATGGCATCATCCTTCGCCGTTTCGTTCTGAGTCTCCTCTTCTGGAACGCTGGGCTGGGGTTCCTCTGGTGTAGCAGATGGTTCGGCCTCGGACACGGCCGTACTGTTCTCCTGCGTCTCCGTCTGCTGCAGAGACTCGTGAACAGTCTCAGGCTCCTTTGGCTCCTCTTCAGTCATTTCAGGTCGAGGCTCCTCCGCAAGTTGAGAAGTTTCTTCCCGCTTTCTCGAGTCCGTAGTCCCTTCCGCATCATTCGACTCGGTAGCGGGTGTTTCGACTTGCTTCTCAGACTGGCCCACCGGCTGGGGTGTCTCATCTTGGGATTCCGGCGTAGGGGAAACATCCTCACTCAATTCAAGAGCCTTCTGCTTCTTCTTCTTCTTTTTCTTGTCCTTTTTGGACTTTGGAGTCGTAGCTTCAGGCTCTGTATCTATCGGGGTTTCCAGTTCAGTGGCGGGTTGCTCTGAGATAGGTTCAAATTCAGCTTTATCACCAGCCTCCGGAGGAGTCTCCATAGTAGCCTTTTGTACAGTCTCCGTCTCTACCTGGGCATCAGCCTTTGAGGACTCTTCAGCATTTTGTTCCACTGCCTCCACATGCTGAGTCTCTCCTGACAGATCCGCCTCAGCCTGGGTTGGTTGTTCAGCAAGATCCTCGGTTGTGACTGCTTGTTCTTCCGTCACAGCGTCTTGAGCAGGCTCAGCTGCACTCTCGTCAACCGCAGATGTTTTCGGTTCTTCCTGCTCTTGCGGAACATCAGAAGAGACCCCAGTCCCCTCAGCAGGAGTAGGTTCAATCGATTCAGAGTTTTCGACACTTGAAGTGGCGGAATCGTCTGGATGTTTCTCAACAGGATGGTCATCAGGCTTTTCCTCGCCGTTCTCCTGTAAAGACGCAGAAGGCTCGGCAGCTGGCTCGGTAGATTCAAGAGCCTGGCTCTCCGGCTCCTCAGTGGCGAAGGAGACAGACTTGCGCTTCTTTTTCTTCTCCCTCTTGGCCTGTTTCTTGGAAAGTACAGGCTGAGGCTCTTCCGCAGCTTCAGCTTGCTGCTGCTGCTGCTCTGCTTCTACTGGAACCGGAGCATCCTGTGAGGTGGCTTCAGGAGCAGGCTCTTCAACCTGTGGTTCGGGCTCTTGCGGAGAATCTTTGGCGATGTCCTCCGGTGTAGGCTCTTCGGACTTGTCTGCGGACTCGGCATCGGCAACTTCTTCTTTAGATTCGCCGACTTCGACTGGGTTCACGGGGGTCTCAGAAGGCTGAGCTTCAGTCGTCTCTTGGACAGGTTGCTCCTCCTCGAGGGCAAGAGACTGGCGTTTCTTCTTTTTCTTCTTGTCCTTCTTAGACTTTGCTGAAGGAGCAGGCTGCGCTTCGTCCTCAACGGGGACTTCTTCGGCTTCTGCCTTGGGAGATTCTTCGACTGGTTGCTCTGGGGCATCATCCGGGGCAGTAGACTCTTGTGCGTCGTGTTGGACTGTTTCGGGGTCTTGCTGATTCAGGACTTCCGGTTGTGCCTCAGGTCTCATTGTGGTCGGCTCACCAGAGACTGTTGGTTTCATAGTCGGGTGCTGCGATTCATCCTCCGGGGACACGGGAACGGGCTCCGGTTCTTGTTTGCTCTCAGTTTCTGCGTTCACGATAGGGGTCTCATCCTGCTCTTTCTCCGCCTCCGCGTCTACCACAACTGGTTCTTCGGTCACAGGCTCCTCTGCTACATCCTTAGAAACCCTCTGTTCTGTTTCCTGGGTCGGTGCGACTGTCGTTTCCTGCTCAATGGGCTCCGCTTCAGTTACAGCCGCATCTTTCGGTTCTTCTGGCGCAGGCTCCGCAACTCCTGTTGCCTCCTCCGTTGGAGCAGAGTCACTTGTCTCGGGTTCAACGGGTGCGTCGTCACTCTCTGCTGGAGCCGCTTCAGCTGCTTGTTCGGTAGTGGTCTCCTCTAGCAAAGCCGACTGTCGCTTCTTCTTTTTCTCTTTCTTTGCCTTCTTCTTCTGCGCCGCGGTCATCGGAACGGCAGGTTCGACAGGTTCGACAGGCTCTTCAGCATTGGCCGCAGGCTCTGAGGGAGCTTCGCCTTCAGCCGGTTTCTCCTCCTCTTGTACTTGCTCGGCTTCGGGCTGTTGGTCAATGGCTGAAGGTTCAGGCTCAGGCTCTGGTCCGGTTTGAGCTTGAGATTCCGGCTCGACATTCGCGGGCTCGGCCACAGCGTCCAGACTGCGAGATTCCGTAGACGCCATACTCTCATCTACGGGAAAAGAGACACTGCCCTTCTTCTTCTTCTTTTTACTCTTCTTGCCTGTCAGCGCCACTTCCCCCGCTTCGTGTGCAACGGTCTCTTCGGACACATGTGTTGTGCCATCATTGGCCTCAGATGACTCCACAGGCTGTTGGGTAGGCTCCTCGTCCGTTATCGCAGGGATGGTGTCAACGTGCTCGGCGGCTGCAGGTTCCTGTTGGGTTTCGTTGGTGGCTGGCTCCGGCAGTGCCTGGGCGTCGATGTCGGCCGCGGGTTGTGGCAGCTCACCGCTTGTTTCTTCGTGCGGGGGCGTCGCGGTAGCGTCTTCCGCAGGACCAGCTTCAGGCTGCGATTCGGGTTGATGTTCAGGCTGCAGGTCCGACGTAGGTTCGTCTTCAGGCTCAGTCAAGGCAGCGGCAGATTTGCGATTCTTCTTCTTCTTCTTTTTCTTCATAGGTGGCTCTTCGACGGGTTCATCCGGGGTCACTTCCTTGACTGGCTCTTGGGCAATAGACTCCGCGGGGGCTTCAGGCACAACCTCTGGCTCTTCGGATGATTGAGGGGGACCTGTAGACTCATCTTTGTTTCCAGAAGGCTCCTCTGGCTTCATCCCGAGATCAACCTCCCCTGTGGGGGTAGGCTCAGCTTCGGCCGTGGGAGTAGCCTCACCCGAAGCGACAGACGGCGAAGCCTCCGTTGTTTCGCTTTCTGCCACCTCTGCTGCGGCCTTCTTCTTGTTCTTCTTCTTCTTTTTGCTGCTCTTGCGCGACAAAGAAGTCTCAACTTCCGGAGAAGGTGTGTCGGCGTCGTGAGTCTCCGCTGCAGAGTCAGGGGAGGGCTCGGGTTGATCGGCAGTATCTGGCACCTCGGTGGACGTAGCTCCCTCGTCGGTTTCAGCCTCTAGGCTTTTAGCAGAAGCCTCGACGTCTTGGACGGCCTCGACCTGGGGCTCCTGCACGGTGACAGAAGGAGACTGCTCATTGGGAGGAATCTCCTCGTTCTTCGGCTCGGTAGAAGTAACTTCAGTCTCCGCCGTGAGCTGCTGCTCCGCAGGAACTGTAGGAGTTTGCTCTGTTCCCTCCTCCGCCACTGTAGGCTCAATATCGCCAGATTCAACAGGAACTGCAACCGTCTCCTGAGTCTCTTGCGTCGTAGCGGGCTCAGTCGAAGCCTGTAAGCCATCATCGGCTGCCGGAAACTCCCTAGTCGTTGGCTCAGTCTCTGGCTGTTCAACTGCCTCCTTAGCAGAAGGAACGTCCTCTCTGGATTGGCCCTCAAGCTCGGGAGACTTGGACCGCTCTTCAGTCGGCGTAAGGAACTCGTCCATTGACTTGGGTGTATCTTCCGCCCTCTGCTCCTCTGTATTGTCCAGTGCTTCCTCGAAAGATGTTTCCAGAGGCGTATCGCCTGCTTCTGCTGGTGCGGGCTCCGCGGGTTCGTCAGCGGCAGCCGCCTGGCTCTTCTTTTTCTTCTTCTTGTCGCGCTTAGCTTTCTTCGAAGAAACCGTTGTATCGGTGGGGGCGTCTGCAGCCTCTGGTTCAGGGACGGGCTGATCCATCTCCGTCAAGTTGCTTGAGTCAAGCGCCTTTGTAAGTTCCTCGGGAATCACAGGTTCTGTGGGTTGCTGCTCTTCAACTTCCGTTGTAGGCTCAGGTGCAGGGAGTAGTTCGCTTGGCTGATCTCCAGCAGCCGGTTCTTCCTCGGCAGCAGGCCCTGCTTCAGTATTGGGTGCTTCCTCCGAGGGAATAGGAGCAGGTTCAACGCTTGCCTCTTCTGGTGCCACATCCTGCGTGGCTGTCTCTGCAGCCTTGTTCTTCTTCTTCTTATCCTTCTTCTTCTTCTTCTTCTTGGAGGAAGTAGAAGTTTCTGCAGGTTCTTCCGGCTGGGCTGCAGTATCGTTGGTAGATTCCACGGGTTTCGGTTCGTCGGCAGCAGCATCCACGTCAAGGTGTGCTTGTGTTGCACGGGAAGCTTCCTGTATAGCTTCCTCATCATGGACTTCACCAATTGGTTTAAAATCTTCCGGTGACGCCAGCGGTGCATCAACAGGCGTCTGGAAGGAACTTTCATCTCCAGAGTCCGGAACAGCAGCAGATGGTGCATCGACAAACACAGCAGAGGCAGGTGACTCTGGCACTTCCCTATCTCCGGGCACAAACTCAGACGTAGGTGCATCCGAAATGGTCTTGTCAAGGGGCTCAGGGGCCATCTCCACCTGACGAACGTCCTGCTTCGCGACCTCCACTCCAATAAGGCTGGCAAGGCCGGCACCTGCAGCAGCAGCAACGGCTACATCAGCGAGATCACGCTCCTTGGGGCTCGCAGACCGGTTGATGGTGGGAGTAATCTTCGCCTGAGTGGGTGTCGTATCGTCGACGTCGTCCATGGTAATCATCTTGCCCTCTGGAGTGGACGGCCGCGAAGAGGGGAGGGGAGGGAGATCCTGCAAGTCTAGATCATCGCGAACGCCGACAGCAGAGCCTTCGGCAGAAGGTAATGCGCCCAGAGTCGGGGAAGGAGGTAACTCTGCGTATGTGCTTGGATCCTGGAGAAGCTCAGAGGGTGAATGGAATTCGTACTTGAGCTGATCCTTTCTGCTTGGAGGATGGTGGTGAGCGAACAGTGCGGCTGTAGGGGTACCCTGCTGCGAATCCAGAATGTCATATTGGCTGTCATGGCCTCTGGGCGAAGACAAATCCAGATCTCGCGTGCCGTGAACGTAGTGGCTGAGGTCTACCTGTTCCCAGCTCTTCTCGTCGGGCAGAGCGGTGAGGTCTTCCACCGAGGCGTTGGCGGATGATGTCTTGCTCGAGGGCAGAGACGGCAAGGGCTCGTCCTCCTGCGGCTCCATCTTGGTCACGCCATGACGTTCCACGAGCCATAAGGGCCGGATCTCGCGGGAGTGCCTGAACTCGGTGGAGTTGGGCCGCCGGTGACGCGTCTGTGTTGGGGAGCCTGTCGACGGGGAGACGGGTGAGGTGGCTGAAGGTGTACCCGGCGAAGTAGGGGGTCGGCGGAAATGCAAAGGCACGGCAGTTGGGGACTCAGTCGAGCGCAAGATAGAGGAGCGCCGCGACCTTTGGCCAGCATCTTCATCACCGTCTTGTTCTTGGCCCGGCTCAGATGACGCCACTCTACTTGAGGGCTCGATGACCTCCCCCGAGACTGGGATTTGCCGCTCCTCCTCTTGACCGAGTGAGGGCGCTTGAAATTTCCACTGGTCACCGTCGTCTACCGTCATGGGCAATTCGCGGGTTTCATCCGAGAATGGCTGCTCATCGTGGTCTTGCGATATCTCCCGATCCTGTACGTAGAAAGAGAGAGAGAATTTTTAGTACATGAATGATCAACATAGCTCGTTCAATATGGGAATAAGGGCACATAAATCATGAGGATTACAGGCAAATGGAAACAAGAGCAGCTAAAACTATACCTTCTCGGCCACGGCCCCTTTATCTGAATCCAAAATTCCTTCATGTCTCTGGCGCCGTCTTTCTTCCCGACGCTGCCTGCTCGACTTGTAGCTTTCAACGTTAATGTTCTCCTTGTCCGCAGCCAGATTGTCCTCGGGGGAAAATGCATCATCTAGCCGGTCTCCGTGACCGGAGCTGCGCCGACTAGATGATCTCTCTTTCCGTCGACGCCTGGACTCTTCAGACGTCCGAGGGCCAATCTCTGACTGGACCTCACGGGTCACCCGTCCATCATCAGAAGATGATTTCTTGCTTTCCACCGGCTCAGAGACTCGCGATCCAAACAAATTGCTAAGGAAACCGCCAGACTTCTTCTCCTTCTCTTCCCCTCTCTTACCTTTATCGTCGACCTCCCCAATCCTAGCGGGAGAAGAGGTAACTGAGGCCGAATCATCCATAAAGTCGCCACTATCCCGCTTAGATCGCCTCTTCCGCCGTTTCTTCTTTCCTTCAGCGGTGCCTTCTTCAGGAGCCGGGGTTGACGCGTTGTCCATCATTTCGAAGTCATGGGCTCTTCTGGAGTCATCTTCAAAGTCACCAGGCATCGGAGCGGAAACGACAGATCTCGAATCGTCTTTCACTCGTTCACGAGAGGTATCGGGTCCAAAGCCGCCCGGCATCGAGTAGTCTTGCTCAGGAGATGACTCTGGCAGGCTAGGCTCGCCTGCCTCCGGTTCACGCTTCTGGTTGAGTTGCGCGATCACCTCTTGCGCAATGGATGGACGCTGCTGCGACTCATGCTCATTGTCCCAGCGGGACATAACAACCGGCTCCGAGTATAGCGGCTCACTCTCGATGAATTTCTCCTGGGGCGTGTCAACCTCACCTTCGACAAAGCCACGTGGGCCATCGCGGTGGGGAACGATCTCTGTCCATGAGTCGATCTTCTCTGATCCAGGCGGCGAGGATCGTGTGTGATAGACTGGATCCTCGGTTATAATTGAAGGGTCGAAGCCTGCCGCAGCAGTTGCTGCAGCGACGGTTGCAGCAAATTCAATATCCGCGCCAAAGCTCCTTCCAGCACTGTTTGATCGGGAAGACTCGGTGCTCCGGGGAATCTCCTCAACTGGTGAAGTGTCTTTTGGTGAGATTGGCTCGCGATCTAGTGAATCGTGATCGGAGGATGTGGAGGGTACTTCATACTCATGGAGCTCGTGCTTGCCCCACGATACCCTGGAACCAGTCGTCTCCCGTTCCAGTTCCTTGTCTTCTGGGATCACCTCGGGGGTAGATGGAATTGGCGACGTTGCATCTCTGACCGAGCCACTTAAGCTCTGAGGAGGCGTAGGCTCCGTTATTTTCAGTGAAGGCACCGGCCAGGGGAGGTTGGTGTAATCCGGATGCGGCTCCTCAGTGATAAACTGTGACCTTTCACTTGCAGGAACGGCTTCGATGATGGTAGGCATAGAAGTGGGTTCGCGCTGAGCATAAGTGTCGGGGCTGTATCGCAGGCCCTCTGGAGCGAAGAATTCTGCGTAATTCTCGTATTTTGGCTTTGGTCTAGCGGGTTCCGGGTAGGTCGACCGCCTCGATGGGGATCGCTCTCGCTTCGTATATGAACGCTCTTCGATCTCATCGGATATGGGGAAGCTGCCAACCGATGACTCGTCTGTCATACGACGTCTCTCAGCCCGCCGCTTTTGGCGGCGTTCATCATGGCGCCGTTGGCTCGACTCAGAGGAGTCATCGTTAGATGTCCGGGAAAGTACTGCGGCGGCGGCAGCAGCTCCTATCGTGCCCGCAGCGGCAGCCCCAATCCAAGACGATGAATCTGTCTCTTTGCGGTCCCTATCATAGCTGTCATCGTAGTCACGTTCTCGGCGTTGTCTTTCTTCGCGGTCGTCATAACGTCGAGACTCTCGTTCCCCACGACGCTCACTTTCACGATCGACAAGCTGAACTCCGTCGTAGCGGTCCGAGTCGCGCTTCGATCTCTCCAGGCGAGCAGCACGTCGCTCTTTCTCTTCTTGCTCGTGGGTCAGGTCAAATTGGACAGAGGGTTGTTCTTTCAGGGTAGAGTGGCGCTTCAAGCTCGTTGAGGTCACTCCGGCCAACGGTTCGGTATGGGGGACGGGTGATGAATCACTGCGCCGATGAGGACGTGAAACGTTTGATGGGCCTTCTGGGAAGGAGGCAATGTTCCACTGAGGATCAGTTGCACGTGGACCATACCCAGACTGTCCATAAGTGTTATCGAACAGAGGTGGGCCAGCTGGTGCAGTGTATGCATGGATGGATTCTCCCTGAGAGGTATACATTGCTTGGGAGACCGGTGTGACGGGCTGAGGCTGCTGCAGAGGGATAGCCCCTGGGCGAACGAAAGCAGGCTCAGGAGGAAGAGAGGAAACGTTGATTGTTTCGAAGTGGGTCGGATCACTGGTCGGGATTGGGGCCACTTGCTGGAGGCTTCCTGTGCTACTACTTCCAGCATCCCGGCTGTCCGTTCTGCTGTCACGGTGTCGGGCAGAAGCCAGGGCGGCAGCTCCTAGAGCGCCAGCCCCCACGGCAGCAGCGGCAGGGAGGTAGTCCTTCTTTTGGCTTTTCTTTTTGCCCTTTTTGCTCTTTTTGCTACCCCATCTCCAGCCCCAGAGTGATGTACTGGAATCAGATGAGTGGGAAGAATCATCACCACCAAACCTCCCACTCTCCCCGAATGCCAAAGCTGAACTAACACTGGAGGATGACTGGTCTGCGGAGTCTAGATCCTCCCAACCCTCTTCGTTGGTAGCGGAAGAGGCATAGTCGGATGGGCCAGATCTCGAATCTTTGCCTGCTAGGATCTCGCCTCGTCGCCGACCTCGACGATGAGAGGTGGCGGCTAACGCAGTTGCGGCAGCGCCTAGTCCCAACAACGCGGCGTCGACGTCCCCTCGGTCTTTCTTCTTACCCTTCTTGGACTTACCGGCAGGTTTCTTGGCATAAGCCGTTCCAAATGCTAAATCGTTATCCACGGACGACGACGACGAGTTGTTGAAGGAGAAGATGCCTCTGCGCTTTTTTGATCGTCGTTTTTTGCGGTTGTCAGAGGACGCTGTGAAGAAAGAGCCGAAGCCTCCTGCGACAGACTTGCGGGCGGGTCTCGAAATGTCGACAAAGGACGAATCCGAAGACGAGGATTTCCGGGACTTGCCTTTCCGTGGGGACCGGCTACGACTGTGATCGCGAGACTTGGCGACAGACATGGCAGCCGTGCCAATGGCGGCCCCAAGGGCAGCATCCCGCAGGGTATGCTTGGAACGTGAGGATGAACGAGAACGAGAGCGAGGCCGTGTTCGATACTCTTCATTTTTGCTCATCTGCAAATCGGGTTGGGAGTGATAGCTCTTACGATCGCGAGATCGACTCCGGCTGGATCGCCGATAGACACCACGCGATGTTCGACTTCGCCGCGTAGACACGCTTTCACTGTCATAGGAAGAGTTTACAACTTCGCCGGTCCGAACGCTGTAGCTGTCGTCGAAGTCCTTGTTATTGAAGATCGACTTGACTGCATACCCAGTCAACACCCCGGGAAGCCAAGAGTTTCGGGACTTGCGGCGACGGCGGCTCTCGTCCTCAGAAGAAGCGTAACGGCTGAGCTTGTCGACCCGGGAGCCACTGCTATAGTGATCGCTTGAGCGCCGCCGAGAGCGATAGTGGTGTTTCCGAGGCGCGTCACGCGAGGTCGTGCCAGGTTCAAAGCAGTATTTGCAGACGCCAATGCTTTCAGTGTAATCCTCATACATACCAACACCCTCCGGGTCGCGCCAGAAATCGATGAATTTACTCAGCGGACCCCGTTGACGCTGTTGGAAAGCTAGTCCTCCGGCGGGGAGGGCCGCCCCATGATAGACCGCAGCATGGTGCGGGTGAGATGGATGCGCAGCATATCCTGCAGCTGCTGCTGCTCCAGCCACAGCATAGGGAGGGGGGTTTGAGTGCGAAGGGTACATAGTCGGACCGGGGTACCCAATTCCATTTAGCGAGACATCATCGGGGTTCTGCATGGTGTACTGCGAGACATGATCCGAGTTGGAAGACGAGTGCTGGTGCCCGAGGAAATAGCCTGCCGCTGCACCAGCCGCCGCCGCACCAACTGCGGCACCCGTTCCGTGAGAGTGTGATGGCTTGTATGGAGGGTTCTGCGAAGTCGGGGGGGCAGCAGGGACATACGTTGATGGCGATGCCCCAACCGGTACATGCTGCGAACCAAATTCTTCAGCTCCTGGTGAACCATTACCGGTTTGGTACGCAGCAGTCACACCTACTACTGGTCCCGCAAGGCCTGCGGTCTGAATCGCCGGGTTCGGGGGCATAGTAGAGGGAGGGTTGTTTGGCTGAAGAGGGGGCTGCGCTCCAGGTTCATCATCGTAGTACGCTGCTGCGGCACCCACCTGTCCCATACTACTAGGCTCTGGTGGAGGATTGTCCACCGGCGAGGCCGACATGAGGTGCGCCTGACTGTTTGGAATAACCAGAGGAGGCTGCGGTCGAACACCGGGCTGTTCTGCAACCGACTGGCCCTGGTCGTTGTAGTAATCAGCCGCTTCCCCAGCCGGGTTGGGTGGGCGATACGGCTCGGCCACGTAGGCAGGGAACTGACCGGGAAACTGTTGCTGGACATGGGGATCGTACACAGTGGGCGTTGTCTCGGGACCCGGCATGGTGGTGGTCATGCCAGGGAATTGGTGGTTCGGGGTCGCCATGACGTCGGCCGCGAACGACACGCCAGGTGCAGGGGCAGACATCGCTGGGTAGGGATCGCCCGAGTGTGTCCGTCGTCGCTCCCGGCGACTGGAGGTACTGTTGCGATCGCGATCATCTGCGTCACCAGATGGATCGTCGCGAACAGGCCTGGTACGTTCACGCTCTCGACTGGGCGATCGGATTCGCTCACGCCGGCGGGAGCCTTTCCCACTCCGATCGGCTGTGTCGCGATATCGGTCACTGCGGTCGGGGTCATCGAAATCTGGGCGTCGAGGGGTACGTTCGACGATGCGATCCGACTCGATGGGGAAACCCGGGTCGGCGGTCGCATAACTCGAAGCGACGGACTCGCCGGCTGCGCTGGATGCATAGCGCTTGCTGCGACTGCCAGAGGACGGGTATGCGGACAGATCACCCAAGCCACGGTCCCGGTCGTCACCCCAGGAGGACTTGCGGCTGACTGTGGAGGAGGCCTTCGAGTCGGCTCTGCGACGGGAGGAGGAGGATTTGGCGCTCGAATTGCTGCGGGCATCCGAGGACGAACGGCCCCCGCCCATGAGGGCCTTGAACATGGTGGGCAGATGCGATTAGAGCGATGCCCAGGGAGGTAGAGATGACATGTGGAGGGAGGAATGGATGGATCGATGAGATGGGATGGGGGAAGGGGATATGACGGGAGATGTAAACAATAATAAATAAAGGTGTCGATGTGGTGGAGAGCTGAACCGTGGTTCTTGAGTCGGTCGGGAATCGGAGGGGTCCCAGCGGTGTTAGTGGCACTGGTTGCTCCAGACAATCGGCCACTAGGGCGATCTAGCGCGGATACGAGCGGTCAGATCAGTGAGATTAATGAGATGGACGAGGGAGAATCGATGAAAGAGGATTTAAGGTGAGGAATGCGGGCAGATGCATGAAAGAGAATGGGTTCGATGCGAGGAATGGGAAAGGATGGGCAAGATGAAGGACGCAGTAGATGGAAGGAGTCGAAGAATGCAAGTCGGAGAGAAAAACAGACGAAAATCGCGGTGAGGCTGGAGGTGCACGTGCCGCCGGGCGATCGAATCAAAACAACAACAAAGAAGAGGCTGGTGGTTGTACCGAAGCTGTACCTAGGTACCTATATCTACTAGGTACTCAGGAGGTACAGGTACTGTTGACTACATACTACCTAGATATTGAAGACATCCGTTCCATGGTTCATTGTATCCTAATGGATCCATGGTTCATGTCACTCCAGCATGACGTGGTGATATCTGACTGATCTACTCCATACACGTGGAACCATACCTAGATCTCAAACACTTATAGTAGTACTCGGTATTGCACCTCCGATGCACCATTCCAGATTCATTGACTCGATGGTTGTAATCCAAATCGCAATCATTGTAGCCTGCGCTGTTTGCCAACCACCTCTCGCCATATAATAGATAATCAATCCATTGAGCATATACCTCTAAAATGGAAAGCCAGAGTACCGACGAGAGCTCCTGCGACCCTTGCCTGCAGGTGAATCAATTGGTAAACCATACGAGAAAAGTTTGATTCGAAAGTGATATTCCACTACGTCCATCACTAGCATAGATCACAGAACATTCGCGGAAGAGGTATCGAACGAAAGAAAGCCAAAGCATCCATCCCACACAATAGAATAATCAAGCAATAGCACAAAAACACTACTCCTCCACCCGCATCAACCGCTCCAACTGCACCCGGATCCGATGCTGGAACCACCCCGGGAACCCGCGCATGCACTTGGCTAGCCAACCCGTCGACCCAGGCACCAGGATGTGACCACTCTCGCCGGTCAGCACCTGACTGACAATCGCCTCGGCGACTGTCTCCGGGTGCAATAGGGGGTTCATCCAGGTGTCCTCGGGGGTGAGGCGGCTGATGAGCGCGGTGCGGGTAAAGCCCTGGGTGATGAGGACGGAGCGCACGCGGGGAGCGTTGTAGCGTGTCACCAGCTCGGCGGCGAGGCCCTCGTGGAAGGAGACGGCGGCAGACTTGGTGGCGGAGTAATCGACCATGTTGGGAGTGGTGGTGTAGCCGGCCTGGGAGGCGACGGTGACAACCATGCCGTGGTTGCGGCGGATCATGGCGGGCAGAAATTCGCGGGTCAGCCAGTAGTGTGAGAGGGTGTTGACCTCGAACTGGAGGCGGGTTTGGGCCTCGGAGCTGCCGAGGATGGTCATGCCACTGCACAGGCCGGCGTTGTTGATCAGCACGGTGGGCTCGCCCATGGTGGTGCGGATCTTGGCCGCGGCCTCAGCGATGGCCGCCGGCGAGGTGATGTCGCACTCGTGGTAGCGCACCGTCGGCGGCAGCTCGTCCTGCGGCGCTTGGATGTCCAGAATGGCCACCTTGATGCCGCGGCTACCCAGCAGCGCGGCGACTTGGCGTCCGATGCCGTTGCTCCCGCCCGTCAGCACGACGACCTCGCGGTTCCAGTCGTAGCGGTCGGAGACGCCGTTGTTCAGGGCGCGACGGTTCATCGCGGCGTTGACGCGCCGGAGCACGGCCAGCGACGCGAGGACCTTAACGGTCTGCAGGAGTCGGGGGTACTGCTCGGCGACATCTCTGCCTTTGGCGGTGTAGTGGGCGAGGAGAAGCAGAGGGACGGTCTTCCAGGGGCAGAAAATGCTGCGCTGGAGGAATTTGCCGAATACATCGGCAGTGAACCCTGTGAGATTAGCATGGTGATCTGTCACTTGTCTTCAAATGGGGATAGGATACCTTCGCGCGAGAGCCACGGCGTCGACATCTTGCGTGCTGTCTTTCGCGATGCAGTTATCCCAGGTCCAAAATGGTGAAGTCGACTTCTCGTCGAGCCCCTGATCATATATACCTAACCAGTCCACGGTTCAGCCCTCATCGTGGCGTAAGACTGATCCGCCAGAATGCGGGGAAAGCTGAGCGGGATTCGAACTGCCGACCTCGGCTGGACATGGCACTATCTCGTGCTCGTGCATAACCACCATGCATTAGATATTCACAACCGTGTTTATTCGAGGTCTCACTCTTATCCAAATACAATATCACAAAACACAAAAAGAACAAGAAACCAGGGTAATCGCCGTGCCTCACTCGATTCCATGCATTTGTCCGGCAATCAAACATGAACTCCCCCCATGATGTACTTTACTGTATATGGAGATCACCCTCCTGGATCCAGTGTAAATGCCAAAAGATGCCTCCCACGCCCAAGCCGACTGGGGGCAGAATGCAATGACGCCAATGCAACTCCAAAAGAAAGCCACCAATGTCCAAACCGTGTCCAGGACCAGAAACACAAAGAGACAAACGACAGATGAATGTTCGAGGTATCCGATTTGATCATTGAAAACGACGAAATGATAAACGAAGGATGATCCGGATGGGGAATTTGTACGAAGGATCGGTGAGTAGGTACGTATCGCGCGTCCAGACGAAGGCGCAAGAATCTTAGTCATAATGGGATGTGAAGCTCCCTGCGGGCTCCCCAAAGATCCGTTCGTAGATCTCGGTCAGAATTCGCGCGTCTGCTCGCAGACTGGGGGAGATATAGCGACTTTGCAGCAGGAAATTGATCGTCCGCTTGAGAAGCCGCTCGAGGTCATTTCGGTCCACCAGCTCGGACAAGTTGGACTTGTACGTGGCCGATAGAACCAACATATTACCAAATTGTCTGCCACCCGGTTAGTTCAACGTGCGTAGACTGGTAGAAGACAGGATCAACATACGCATGAGCCGTTCCAAAGATGTTAGTCACGATCGGCCGGCCCTCAATGCCATCAAAAGCCTCCGTGCTCATAATCGCCGACTCGATGCATACTTTGCATGCGCGACGCAATTTCGTCGGTAGCTCGCGGTAGGTACACTGACCCTGACCTGGGGTCGGATTTGGGGGCGGAGGGTTCCGAGCGGGGCCAGTGTCGCTGGATAAGCGCGCCATGCCGGTAGCACTCTGGCTGTGGGTCATTGACGGGGAGACCTGCTGCGATTTCGAGCCAGACGCCACGGTACCAACAGCCGGGGCGGCCGGTGTGTCGATCGACGATGCCCGGGCATTAGTATTGGCGTTGAGGTTGGCATTCGGCTGTGTCGCATAGTGGAGTGCGTGATACAGGAGGGGCCGATGGATGATATAGCGGGCTCCGTAGTACTTGGCCCGCATGCGGGCGACATTGATATCCTTCGATGGGGGGTCGCTATCTTTCCACTTCATGATTTCAGGGAGACTACTCCGCCATAGCTCTAGGTTCATGCTCAGGATCTCCTGTACATTGGACGACCAGCGGGTCTGGCCTTGTTCTGCCGGAGACATTAGTTCAATTTCCTTAGCCGGTTCCATCGAGAGGACGCTTACTTTCAACCTTGTACAGATCCGTATGAACGCGGTTGAGAACCTTCCGGAGGTGGATCTGCGCCGAGTAGAAAAACATCATCATCGTACTAGGTGCAGAGATTTCGTTCGGAAGACTGAGAGTAAATCGCCCCTTCGGAAGCGCAATGCGCGCTTCAGACCGCGAAATTCCGCTAGCGGGGAGATCTAATTCCGCTAGAATATCACTGTATAGAACATTAGTTCCTATTCGCGAGCAAACCAGCCCGATGTAAGCTTACCTTTCTAACTGGAGACAGGTCCAATACGCAAAATCATACAAGTCCTTCACAGGACCATCGCGCATCTTCTCATAGCGTTTCCTACACATGTCAGCCCTCTTCTTAGCATTTAGGTCGCTGGTAAGCCATACGATCGAACCAAAACTTGACAGGCTCGGGCGGCCTGGGCAATCCACCCATGGCTCTGGAAAGGATGAGCTAGTTGGCCAGCATAAAGACCTGCGAGTAATGCCGCTTGGACATGGTGCAGACCATTCGCCCCCTGGAGATTCCCGAGAATGCCGGTGGCATATGCATAAAAGGCCAATCCGGGAATAACATCGAGATTCCGTAGGTTCCGATCGTCAGGGTAGGGACGTCCTGCGGTACTCTTTCGACTATCTCCCATCCAAGGGGAATTGAAAGAGGGAGGTTTCGAGTGGAAGCTATTAGACTGCGAGGCCATCACCGAGTCTGACCCCGCAGGAGAGAGCATACTGCGCGTCGAAGGCCCCGGAATCTGTTCCTTTCGGAAGTCTACAACATGATCCATAATGGGCCCAGGGACGGGGCGGTCCCGGACTTCGCAGATACAGCCCAACGCGAGGACGAGCAAGACGATGGCGTTATCAATCGACTTTTCAATAATGTTGGATCCTGCCTCAGCCTTGACGGTGGCCGGAGATCCCATATCGCATCCGGCACCTTGGAGCGCGTCGCACGAACGTTTCCGTTTAGCGCCCCGCGGCATCTCGCCGCCCGCGCCGGGACAGTATGTTGTGATGAACAGTTCAATCTTCCGCTCTAAATCGTTCTGATCAAGGAATGGATGGAGCTTATGCAAATGCTCCATATAACTCTTATGGTAGCGACGTATCGTGCTCGGGGTAGTCGTCACCCGACCGGCATCGTCCAGTCCAATGTCTGCAAGCTTCGACTGCGGCTGGTTAATACCCCCCCATGGCCCGCTGGGGGAGGGGTGATGCATATAAACTTCCTCCACGGCGGCGCTCGGGTTGGTGGATGGGGTCGAAACTACTGGGTCCTCACTGGTTTCGTCACCTTCACCACGTCCGTAGACGCGAATAAGACCACGCTTTTCTTCCAGTCTCATCACATAGTCTTCATCGTACTCTTTTGGCTCGAGGACCTTCTTAATCGAGGGCCATAAGAGCAACTTGTGAGCGGCTGTGGTATGCTCCACGGGAATGGACAACTCCCCATCCTCTCCGGTGATTAAGGCTTGGTTGTTATTAAGAATTTCGTTGGCGCTCTGCTCTAAAATGACGGCACCGTTTTCATCCTTGGCAAGTTTAGTGTCCTGGAACGCCTCGGCGGGGTCTTCCTTGAGGATGTGTTGGAGAGTCTGCTTCGGCGGTTCTTTAGGAACGAGAAGGTTCTGCTCGCGCATATAAGCGCTATTGGCCAGCTGGCTTATCTGGAGGCCGTTGTCGACCTGAACGTGTTGTAACTGGGATAATTTCTCTTCTAGGCGATCTTCCAGTTGCTGGATTCGATCTAGGAGCAGTTGCGTGGCTTTCTCTTGTCTATCGATAGATTAGCACCATAGGCCGGACCGTGGAAAAGCGGGACGACGGACTTGTGGGGAGGGACTTCTTTGTAGACACAGATCAAGTTGTTCTCTTTACAGTGACTGCATGCGGGGCGTCCTTCGTCACATTTGGCTTTCCGCGCTCGACATTGATCGCATGCCTGTTCCCAAAAAAAAAAAAAAGACAAGTCAGTCAATGCGCCTGAGGGCTGGATCCGGCAATTTACCTGTTGCGCGCGCGCCGCTTTGCGTTGCTGACGGATTCCAAAGGCGGGGTTGTTGTAGTAGCCCGAGTCGTAAGGTGCGGGTGTATGGGAGAGGTGCGGCGGGACCGGGGTCGAATACTGAGTGGGCGGGGGCGGAGCATCGCCATTGCTGTGTGTCTCTTGTGATGAGAACGGCATGCGGCCTCGATACTCCGGAGGCGCAGAATGAGGCGATGGCTCATGGGTCCCGTTCATGGGCGGGTAGGCGGGATGAGAGGGATGCGCCTCGGGAGCCGTGTGCGCGGGTCCGGGTAAGCTTCCCTGTCGCGCATAAGGGCCGTCGGGCGGCAGCTGAGGGAGTTCGCGATTCCCCATGACAGGATACCCATGGGAGGGCAAGGGCGGCTGGGGCGCACTGGGGGTGCGCCGCTGTTCCGCGGGGTGGCCGTCGAAGGGGGGTGGATGATGGCGCCATGGCTGTTCGTACATGGGCGGGCCCGTCGGGGGAGGCGGGTGAGATCGGTCGGGGGGAGGGATGGGATGCATGGTGGGTGGAGGGCCCGAAAACGCAGGGAGAGACTTGGGCTTTTCCTCCGTTGCAATGATTTCCATGATCGTAGGTCCGCCGCTACGGCCAGGAACAGGTTGCCGCAGATCCACCGACGACAATCGATTGAGTGCGACCGACATATAGTTAAGCGGACATGGCGATGTCCGTCAGAAAAAGCAACGTCGGCGAAGGAAAGGGCGCAACGAGATGATTGTATCACCCGAGCGTGAAGGCTCCCAGGTTACGCCCGAATGAGGGAGGTCGCAGGTGCCTCTGCAGAGGGACGAGTGAAGACGCGAGATATCGGCCGTGTGATAATTGGAGTCTCCCTTTTGAGCGAAATCTTGTGGATGGCCTCTACTGACAAAGAAAGGCCGCGATTAATGGTCGGGGTCACACGCCAACGGCGCGAATTGGGCCTCTAAGAGGTGCGTGCCTGACAGGCCAGGGCGCGATAGCTTTCCAATAGTTAGCGGGATGGGGCGATCAGTTGCGGACCAAGCCCGAGAGAGTCTAAAAGGAAAAGGTCGCGTCACGAACGGGTTTGGGGGAGAGAGAAGGTGAAAAGAAGCTGACCGCACCACGCGGGCGGTGCAAATGAATGAAATCATGCAAAAAAGAGCGGGAAACCCAGAAGGATGGTAAGGATGATAATCCGGTGGAGCGGCTAGTTGGGACGGGAGGTTAACGGGGAAGGGGAGAGTGGACTGGTTTCTGGTGCTCGGAAGAGGTACTTTTTTTTCGCGCCAGGGGATGGAGAGAAGGTAATTAAATGGCGATGAGGGCCAACAGGGGTTGTGATCATCAACGTCGGCGATCGAAAATAGAATACACGATGCTAAAAGAAGAGGAAGAGGTATACGTACTACGCGTACCTCCAAACCCAAACCAGTATGGTAAATACGACGGACGGCGTTTGGCAACTCGGCCAAGCTGTCGGGTCCGTTGGTGTGAGGAGACCCGACGAGACGGAAGATGGTCCAGGGTCGCAGAGATATGCCGTAGAGATCTGGTCGGTCTGGTTCAGTCTGATTCAGTCTGTTGATGAAGAGGAGTGAGATGAATACAGTCTGGTGTGTCTAGGTCGGTCGGCGGAGGGGAAACATCGGAGTATGGTGGAGGAAGAGGATGAAGAAGAGAGGAAGACTGATGGGAGGAGGAAAACACCATCAACAATCCACGATCTAGTGGATGCACAGACGGCAAACGGAGCTGAAGAGATAGTGCGAGACAGACAGGCCGAAAGCGAAACCGAAAGAGAGGGAGAGGAAGAGGAAGAGAGAGAGAAAGAGACAGAGAGAGGTGTGATGTGCCCCTCTTTTGGTGGAGAGAAAGTATACCAGAGCCAGGAGAAGTAAGGACCGCGACTCACATCGGACACTTGCGGAGAAATGATGGACAGAATCGATCAAGTCAAGTCAAATCAGTCAAGTCAATCGTCTTTCGTCTTCTGACAGATGGATTGATGGACGGATGCTAGGCAATCCTGGATCCTGGTTCGCAGGACTCTCCCAAGCCACCAGAAGTGACAGATCGTTTTTTTTTTTTTTCCCTTTACGTCGGTAATAATGATGATGTTTCGTTGGTTCAGTCAAATACCTCCAGTACCGGCGGGTGGGATGAAAAACAGCCCAGACGAGTGGAGCCGCAGTGGATATGACAAAACAGTAGGTATAAGTTAGGTGAGGTAGATCAGAAGCGTCGACGGGATGACAGAGAGAATCGAGAGTACAGAAAATAGAGAATAACGGTCGGGTCTCCTAGGGTTTTAGAAGAATGTCGGTGCCCAAGAAAATTCAGATCGAATCTGGAGGGTCAGACCGGCGGTGGATTGGTCGATAGGTCTAGGGACCAGGTAGGTAGGTAGATACGCAGATACGGTAGGTAGAATCAGGGTAGGAGATCGTGGAGAGACCGTGTTTACTATTGAATGACGACAACGGAGTTTGGCTGGAATTACTCAGGCAAAGACCACAACCAACAGGTGAAACCAAGAATGAACCTCGGAGATCTGTTGTTGTTCTTATCCCTCTCCAGCGCGGGATGGATGACCTAACCGGACAGTAGCACGGAACTTTACAGACGGAGAACACATGCCGTGTTCAAGCTGATCGCTAACCACATATACCAGATATATCTAATAGCATGATAAGATACCTAGACAGAAATGAGAATTGCATAAGTAGTAGTAGTACACCTATTTCAGGCCATATATCTCTCAACATACACTTTAGAACCGACAAGGATAGAATAACAAAGAATAAATACATAGAAAAGAATGAACAGAATAAGAAACAAGAATGCAGATGTGACCTTGAGTCCGAGCTACAGACACGCCCCACGGCGCAGGGAGGAGAAGACGGTGAGCATGATGGCTGTGACTGGTGCGCATCTGCAGCAGTGGAAAGGCGGAGAACAGCGCACCAGCGGACTGAACATGAGCATGATGAACATGAGAACATGAGGTAGCGCCACAGTTACACCCCAGATTCCATTCCTCTTCAGTAGTGCTGGGCCAGTTCAGGAACCTACTGCTACCCATCCATGGTCGGTCGACCCCCGGTAAGTTACGGGAAGAATTCTGGAACGCCCAACCGTCCCAATTTTGCGTTCCAGGGTCCATCTCACATCGGATATCAGCCCTGGAGGTTCACTATGGATACCTCATGTTCAATCGGTCCATCTTTACGTAGGTATGTCCTAACTGAACTACCTGAGCATCAATTCAAAATGTATCGACATTAAAAACACCAACAATCGGGGACTGCCTTTTTTGGGTGGGGGACTAGGTACCTCTCCATCCCAAAACTACGGGATGGCTGGAGTTTTCTCGGCGTCGGACCAAGAGGGGCGATCCTCATGGCGTAATGGATCATCCACCCTCATGACGATGCTCAACTGCCCGACGGTTCAAGCATTCACATCGCCCCATACAACTGTGGAACTTCAGGGGCAGAGGTATGTACTCTGTATGTTCTCTTCAAGTGACCAGTCAGTACCTACCATCTACGGAGTACCATGACCTGTCCATCCCTCTCGGTCCAAGGGATCCCGATCCATCGTCTCTCTCTCCTCACTCGCAGATCGGCCGCGCTTTCGTCTGGTTTAACTTTGTTTCATCCCGTCTCTCGGAACTACTGGCGACATGGTAGGCTACCTCATTAATATTCTGAATAAATTGTCGGAGCATCGGCTGTTGGATCCACTTCCCCTTCTTCAATCGCCATGCTGCAAGGTCATGAACTCTCCGCTGCCGGAGATGATTTACATCCTGCACGCCAGGTATCACGGTTGGATTGCCCAGTGCAGAAAGCAAGGGGCCTGGACGTAGATCATCTGGGGTGGATGTCGATTCTACGCAGAAATTCGACCAAAGGAGAATGAAGAGCAGATGGTGGTTTACTTGTGTTACAATGCCGTCTGGTTCGCGGTGGCAGGCATGTATGCGTTGGTCACCCGGCGAGTACAAGTATCGGATGGGGCCGAACAAGGATACGTAGCTGTAATACATCGACTTAAACAGTAAAAACAGTGGCAACGAACGCCCCTTTCGAACCCCATCCATGGAAGAAGTGCCCGCCAATCACATGCTGTCCCTGAAACATAGTCGACACTATGTCCCAATTTCTGCCAGCACCAAGGCAGGGAATACCTATGTGCAGGGGAATGCAATTCAAACTCCGAATATCTATCGGGTAACAAAGCGGCAATCTCATCAGAAAACTCCATCCACCGGCTGGAATGGATATTCGTTGTCACGAGCCTTGGGTCCATTCCTGCGTGCCCATGGCGAATCTTCAGTCCGACGATCATGTTTGACATTCTCATGTGGTAAGTGGCTTGCTTCGTCGCTCTCCTCGAAGCCCAACTTCTCTGCCCAGTGAAGAGTCTGTCTCATAGATTGGGTGGTGTTGGGCCAATAATCGAGATTTTCAGTCTTCTGTTTCAACGGTCAGGCTGTCCTCGTCCTATGATGATTTTGTTCCTCCGGTGACAACGGCGCTCCCGTCCTGGCGCCGACAGAGTGGTTCAGGCAGATCATAATTCTTCAGTCCGGCTGCGCCTCCTCCCACAGTGGACTATGTGCGGATGACTCGCAATAATGCTACCTTTTAGGTTTATTGCTTATTAGCTACGTATCTGATATTAGCATGACGTTCACCACCTTGCTCCTATATATTTTCCACCTCAGTACTACCGAGTACTTGTACCAGCTGTTCCCACTATCGGATATCCGTCAATATACGCAGCCAATCGATCGACTAGCGTTCTACTAGCCTTCAGACAGTCTCAAGCCAGAGGACACGGGGTCTACTACAAACAGTAAATTCCTCCCTGGAAGGATGAAGACCATGCGATTTAGTCTAGCTCCGAACCAATCCCACCCGCCGTTGAATACACGCAGGATCAGACGCTTTACCTATCATCCTTCGCCTACCAACTAATTAACTTACCACCTGGCAATCCTGTAGGTCATATCATACTGCCAGCATCTACCCGCCTCATGTACCATGCGAATCATCTCCCGAAAACCGGGAACGCCAGACACAGCCGCGTATACTGACAAATTTCTTCCCCGGATAGAATGAATCCGCCAACCCTGCAACACAACCACACCACGTGGAGCCTAGGAATCTGCTGTGATCAGACCAAATACCGACAATTCACCCACCGAATAAACCGCTCCGGCTAAACTTTGTGGCAGGCTGAACGGACGGGTCCGCCGAACCCCGCGACGGTCGTACACGGGTGAAACTACTACTCCCTCCCTCTCGTCTCTCGTCAGGTCACTGTCCGAGCCCGGGGTAAGTTTCCCTACGCAAAGTTAATCAGGCCCGATCGATCGGGTGTGGGACCGTTCGTTCGATCGTCCAAAGTCAGTCCGCTCCATATCTGGAGACGATGCGAGGGGTGGGTGAGTCTGTCGGAGAAGAGGGAGAGACTGTTTTATTTACGCCTTCCAGGTGCACATCTTGTGGCTTGGGACAGGGTTTGTGGCGCGGTGGTACGGCTTGTCTGTGCTACACACCAGTTGTCTTCCCAGGTCGACTCAACAGAGCTCCCTAGTACGAGTACTGATTCATGAGGCTCGTTGCCAGGATGCGCTGCGCATACGCTGAAACAATCACCCGCGAGGGGTCAAACATGCGTCGTCCACCGCTGCATGTAACACTGGGTCCGCGGGCAGCGATGAGGTCCAGCGCCTTGGAACCATCGGCTCTCCTCGCGGTGATGCAGTGGGCGAAAAGAGGGGGTGCATGATCTTTAGCCCGATGGGGTTTTTACTGGCGCAGGTCCCCGAGGTGCCCGAAGTCGATCCATCATCGCGCTCCATTTGGACGGTTACTCTCCTCACCTCGACGTCCACTTTCAGGACCCGTCCTGCCCTCTGTAAAAACAGTGAGACATGTAATTTACGTGGTGCAAGAACCATGATCGATGCCTGACCGGTCTTGCGAGGGTCTCTTCCAGCGTGGTAACATGAATGGCTGGGGGACCCCAGCGGAGACCGCCACAATTCATGCTCCGAGATCCCCCAGAGTGGAGGCGTGAGCTACGCTCGAGCGAGGTGGTCCTCTGGTTCGGTCGTGGTATTCGTCCCGCGGGCCTGGTTGGCGGGATCGGGAGGCTTCGTGCTGCTATGCTTCAATACTAACTCCAGGGCCGCGTGAGCGTGACAGCGGGGGGCGGACAGCCACCACCCCTATGTCCGTCGCGAGAATTCTCCTTGGGAATAATGTCTCTGGACATCGCATCACGGACGGGGCCGATGTCACTTGTCAGCACGCAGGGCCGCCAATCTGATGAGGATGCGCGTCGTACCTTGTCGCCACTGGATCTATCACATTTCCACGGGCCTGGAACCTTCGGCGGCTGCTCTACGATGATCAGAGCCTGCCCGGGTAGACTATCCCAGTCACCACTGGGCTGACATAGTATGTAGATATCATCATGTGTGTGTCATCAGTTTTCTGTCAGCTCTAGCTGCGTATGTACGCATGAGTAACCGTCAATCAGTTAAAGAGAGAAGGGCAGAAGATTCTGCAAAACATCAAGTAGGCTAGTGAGTCTCAGCCGATGCAGCCCTGCAGCCATCCCAATCAGGAAATCAGCTATCCCAGCCCGGGACCAACTCGACCCTCCATTGATTATCTCGTAGCGACCGAAGCGACCGTAGCGACGCCTAGAGCGATGCCCAGAGTCCCAGACAAGCAAGCTACCCGAAGAACCTCGCGATCAACCAACCTATGGACCAAGCGTCCCGCCCACGCACAGTGCACCACGACCACCATCACCACCTCCCAAGGCCTAGCTCGACGATCAGGGGGAGGGGGCTGAACAAGACACGAACGACAAAGCAAGCTACCTCCTTAGCTAAGGAAAATCGACTAGGCGGGGTTATTCGCGTCGCCTTAACGCCTCCCGCCGCCTGCGAAATGAGCAGGCTCGTGGGCGGCGCCCCTCCGCTACACATACCTCGAATCTGTTAGCCCTGGGGCCACCGACTGGCCTGGAATGATACTATAGCCATGGGGTCATCCTCATATACCTACGTAAGGCACTAGGAGTAGGGCCTTACTCAGGGGTGAGCAACAACAACACGGCTGCTTGGCCAACCATGTCGTCGCCCACCTTTTACTCTTCTGGGTATTGCGGCGTGCAAAAGTACCCTCGTCCGCCCGCTTCCCCTGATCAGCGGCCATGCGCTCTGACTGAGCTTTTGTCGTGGGCCGTGCCGGTACGGGGTATGGTGTATATCTCTGTACGGAGTACTGTTACTGTGTTACAGTAGTTCTTACAGGCAGGTCGCTATAGATACCTAGTAGGTACCTTAGGTAGTTAGAAGCTCCCCCCATAGGCGTCCAGCAGGCACATACTACGAGTAATGACATACATAGAATATCTGCATATGTACCTTCTACGCAGCATCCACTACCAAATCCATAACCCCAAGAAAGCCCCTGATACATCACCCCCGGAGAAGAATTCCGACCCCTACCACCCGTCCGCCCGCATCTCGGAAATGACAACATCCTTCATCAGTAGCCGACGATCGAGCCTCACTCTGCGCCTGCATTTCATTGGCCGCTGGCTGCTACAGCTTCCCGATGCGTAAATACTCAGTATCTACTTATCTATGTATATACCGTAGTAGGACAGAGCACGCGGCCCGCCAGACGAGGGCGAAGAGGCGCGACGCTCAGGCCCTCAACATACTTGATAGAACACGCGCTCACACCGATCGACACACACACACACACACACACACACACACACACACACACACACACACATACATACCCCATACATACATCACGTCGTCGCGCAGCCGGAAAATTCCCGCCACCATAATTGGCGCGTCGCAAGGTGGACATGACCTGACGTGACTTGACCTCGCCGTGGGAGCTGCGATGCAGAGTACCTGTGGCTGTGGCTATGGGCTGCGGCCGCTAGCGTCAAGTCTGTATGAAATTCTCTGGATGCTGTTCGATGTGTGTACTGTATGTATCCCGTATGTGCAGCGCAGCCAACGGAGACACTCGGCGCTGGTTATGGCTACTGGACGAGTCGATTCGAAGTTGTCAGGTGCCAGGCTGGCACGATGAGGAGATCGATGGGCCAATCACTAGGGCGCGATCTTATGCAAGACCGCGTATCGGGGTTGTACACGTATGGAGGTTGCATATGAGCTTGTGTCAACAATGAAATTGTCGGTATTGAGTTGATGCGGAGGTTCAGTCCAGGCACAGGTGCATATGACACAGCCAGCGGTGCCCCTTGGGGAGGAGATCGGTATAGTGGAGAAATGTATTGATGGAGTCCGACCGAATGGAACTTGACCAAATAGTATGTACGTGACACAGTCTATAAACAGAACCATCGCAGAACCGCAGAACAACAACCCAATGCCAGATCAGGTGCGCCGCAACATGTAATGGAAAATGCTCCAGATCCCCTTAAACACCTCCACGCGATCCTCGCCGTTCAGTAGATCATACCACCGCGTGCGTCGCAGTCGCAACTCATGCCACGCCTGCTCCGGCGTGTCGGACTCCGGAGGAAAGTCGCTTTGTCCCGTCGTCACGACCTCGAGATACCGGCGATGCACGCGCAGGTGCAGGATGGCGAGGTGGTGGTTTATCGACGACAACATGTAGATCTGTAGCGAGTAGTGAATGTTAGCCGATGCTCCCAAAGACCGACCACACCAGGGAAACACGTACATCGTCAAACGGACTGTCCGGGTTCTTTCCAATCTGAATATACCGCATGCGCCGGTCCCAAAGGCTCGGTCCGGGCTGGACCAGTTTCCATTTCTCTGCGTTCGTCATCTTGCGCGAACCCCGTCGCGACCCCAGCGGCCGGTCGTACTTGGACCGCTTGCGCGCACCGCCGTTCTCCGTCTCCGGCCTCTCGTCGCTGTTGGTTCCGTTGTTGGTGGTGTCGCCCACCGCATCGTTGGGTGCGCCGCCCCAGCGAGGCAACGTCGTCCACCACTTGCCCTCCCCCGGCCGCACCTCGGTCGTGCCCTGGCGCGCGCGCTCCTGCGCTGCCAGGAGCATGCCGCCAATCTCGCGGAAGAGATCGCAAGTCTCGCCCATGCCGGTGCCCGGCGTGTCGTCGGGGCCCCGGAACGTGGTCTCCGGGCGACACTGCGCCACGAACACGGGGCCCTCCATCACACCGCTCCGCGCGAGCTGTCGATCGCGCGGGGACCGCGCCGCGCCAAAGGTCTGGCGGACGGGGAAGAGAAGTGTGCGGACGGCAAGTCGGGGCGGAAGAATCGGAAGAGCCACCTGGCATCCGAAGGGCCAGGCGGCCATCTCCGCCAGCGCTCGCACTGTCTCCTCGCGAATGTCCTCCGGCATCTCGTGACCGGCGCCAATGCGCCGGCCCTTGTAGCGCTCCACCAGCTCTGGTTGCGCCTCTTGCGGCGGGACGTGACCCTCCGGGGCGGGCGGGCATATCGCACAGAAGCTCGTCTTGAGAGGATCGACCTCCATCGCGGGGGTGGGGTCAGGTTTCGGGGCGTGGGCTTCGGCGGGCTTCTCGCTATCCACATGCATCTTGTCGGCATCCTGCGTGGGCTCTGGCGTCGCCGGACGCTCGAAGTACTCGTCCAGACTAGCATCCCAGTATTGCGCCAGGCGCTCCAGACCCACCCAGAACTTCCTCGCCTGAGCGACGCGGACTCTTTGGCGCCCCTCGCGGGGCGGCAGACGAGCGACGTCGCGAAAGGCGTCGTCGTTGTCGAAGAGCAGCTCGCTCTTGAGGACCTCGAATCGCTCCTTAGCCGGGTATGGGTTCCCGTTCTCCAGCAGACAGGGCGAGCCATCCTCCATGACGGGGGCGGGATGCGGCGAGGTGTCTTCCCATGGGAGCGCGGGGACGGAGTGCGACTCCGCGTCCTGGCGGACGATGCGGGCGGCGGGGAGATCGGATTCGACGCGGACGTTGAAGGCCTGGAATTTGTCGCGCGAGATGTCCTGGGGCCTACGGATGGAGGCGAGGATTTTGTGGATATCTCTCAGGGAGGTCTCGGGGTCATGATGGTCCGTCGCCGTGGGGGGGTCGCAGGCGGGAAAGTCAAGAGCTGTCGGAGGCGGGGGCGGACGGCGTTCGGTCTCAGGCTGAGCCCCCGCGGTCGGGAGTCCTGGAGGCGTCAGAAGATGTATGGGATGATGGAAGGGTCTTGTAGTCCAAATCCAAGAGTGATGATGGAAATTGTCGGGAGGTGGAGGGCATCTTACCCAGAGCACTACTCCACCCGAACATCATCATGCTGGGATGCTTCCGCAGGATAATAATGAAGGAATAATAGAATCTACGTCAGTCACAAAAACTGTTGGCCAACCCAAGAAAAGCCAGCATCCGAAGGTTTATTGGCGTGAAGTAGTGCGAACGCATGCGGAGGGGTCAGGGGCCGTTCCGCATCACAACAAATGCCTAGAATAATACGGAGAGAGCCGTCCAAGGAGCCGAAGAATAAGAATGGATGAAAGGGGACTGGCGGAGACACACAGACGTCAACCATGGAATTGGGCCGTGCGAGTTAGCCGGGTGAGGGGAACAGGAACGAATAGGAATAGTCTCCTCAGGGAGAATATGAATAAGAAGAAGAAGAAGAAACAACGAGGAAAAATGGACAAAGAGTGGAGGGGATGGCCGTTAGAACGATCGTCTGGTGCTCGAGGTATGATTCTTTGGACTTTTGTAGCAGTCCTGCAGTGCACCGTGAAAGGCATCCATTCCATCCTTCGCTTCTCCACTCACTGGGGGGGTGGCCCTAGTCACTGCCAATCAATCAGTGGACGCTGGTGGAGCAGCCATTGGGGTGGTTGGAGGTGGGTAGGTAGTCCGAACGCCGACGAGAGAGATTCCATCGGAGGAGGATGGAGTATTTGATGGGAGAGCCATCGAGGATGTGATAAAAGTTGGATTGATGAGTGTACATAGAATGATGATGGTGGTTGTGGTGAGGACAGAGAATGCCCAAACGGGAAGGTGCTCACTCAGCAACACATGACACCACGTGCCTATACGCTAGTCCCGTTCTGGATGACCCATCTCGTCCCAAAAGGGCAACCGACAACACTACTCATCCACCTTCACCTCTGCTCTATCTACCTCTACTACCTACGTGCTCTTCTCTATCCATTTTGATCTTATCATTCTCTTCTTCTCTTCTGCTCTTCTCTTCTTTTCCGTGTTCACCATGCTCTCCACCATCCCCCCTTCAATGCCGACCAAGGGCGGCACTGGTCTTACCTGACAACCCCCATGCTCCAAACTAACGCCAATGCGGTTCCTCACTTCGCCTCCGCCGGACAAGGGATTGGATCTCCTTGATGGATTGGTTTCATCACTTCCTCCGATCGCACATCCCCTGCTTCATCCTGCGCCGAATGAGCTTCCTGTGAGGTCCGAGTTCGGTTCCTCCGCATTGTCCTCCACGCGCCCGCTTCAACACGAGCCTTCATTGGAGTCGGCCCTTTTCCCCCCTTTCTATTTCACTGCAGACCACAGTGCAGTCATGCTGGGTTTGTTTTTGTTTTGGTCTTTTCACCAGGCTGGGGGATAGCTAGATCCTTTTGTCTCCTTCTTGCCCATCCTCTCCTCTCTCCCCATCTCTCCACCATAATCATCCGTCACGGCCCCCGGTTCACATCGAACCGTTGGTGCCTCACCATCAAATCCTGAAACGGCAGGACTTGACGCAGGCGATTGCCTCTGACGCCTATTGTCATGGCCTGCCTTGGTGCCCGCAAGTCCCTGTAACATCCATCCACCTGGTTTGCATGTGTCTACCCGACTCGTGTTCGTCAACCGTCCGTTCCTTTGACACGCGCCCGTCCTTGACTACCCTGGTGCCCCCAGCCGTCCCAGTCTGCATGGTTTTGCTCCTCAATCTATTTCCATTCCTTTCATTCATCCTGACGAATCCCGCGACTGTCGCCTTGACTCGGCCCTGAGGGCTTGGTCGTGTGCCAATGTCGAGCTCCTCGATCATCTTCCATCAGGGCTTAAGATGTACCAAAGTTCCACGCAAGTCCAAGGCGATAGCCACCTCATCGTCTTCCTCGCCAGAGTCGGCTACCTCGTTGCCCTCGGCTGCAACTGGTACATCTGTGTCGGACCCTGCTCCAACGCAGGTCCCAACCGCGTTGGATGACGCCCCCACGTCAAGTACATCGTCTATGTCGATCTCAGCGTCGGTATTTCCGGTAGTTGCGGCGTCAGACACGACGACCTCTACTGTAATCTCAACCGGCTCAACTACTGGTTTTGTATCTTCTCAGTCCGCTCAGACAACTTCCACTCAGTCCAGCGGGCTCGAGACACCAACAATACACACAGCATCGTCTACCGGTCTTTTTACCCCAACTTCAACCTCGACAGGGAACAACCCTTTCCAGACCAACGCCGATCGACACACCTCCGGCCCAGGCGGCGACGATGCCTCGCAGGCCTCGCTCCGCACGCTCCTGGGCAGCGTCTTCGGTGGGATGGCGTTCATCGCCCTCGTCTTTCTCGCCTTTGTCCTGTTCTACTGCTGTCGGCGGCGAAAATCTCGCACAAGCTGGGCCTTCAGCCCTGCTGAGAAGCTCCTTCGCAGCGGCCGGGACTCTCCGTACTCCCCAACGAGCCCGCACAACGGCCGCCAATCCAACATGTCTTGGTACTCCGACGGCTCCTCCATTCGCTCTCTGTACCACTACTTGGCCGCACAACAACCCTTGATGAGCAGTCCCCTCACCGACCATCACGCCCGCCACTCCAACCCCTTCTCCGACACGGCCCCACTCCAACGCAGCTCGCTCTCCAGCATCGAGGGTCATTCGCGAGGACCGCTCATCGATACTAGCGATCCGCTGCCCATGCAGCAAGCCATCCTCCCCCGACGCGCCTTCTCCGCAGACTGGGGGACCGCTCGGCCGGGAATTACAGCCCCCGAGTTCCCCCTGGATGCGGCCGACCAGGGATCAATCCACAGCAGCGAGCGCAGTCTCGGTAGCACCGTCATCTTACCCGGTCGCAGTAGCATGGGCAGTAGCCTCCAGCGGTTCAGCTACCAGATGTCCCTGGCTGAACTAGGTGCCCAGGCGGGAGCGGCTGGGGCGGGTGCTCCCACTGAGCCTGTCACACGCGTGAGCACCCGCAGTGACCCGTTTGATCTGGAGATGCCCGCGAAGGCGATGCATCGACGGAGCTCGGGTGCGTTGCCCGGGGGAATCCTGCCGCAGGTGTGATCGTTCGCTTGCCGTATGATCCTTACGATGGATGTTTGGTTTGATTTGTTTGAATTTCGGCTTCGGTTTCAAAAAAAAAAAAAAAACGTTCCGGCAGGTATGAGATATGTGATACGATATGACCTATGATTTCTTTTTTTGGTGGGTACTACGGGGCGATAGGTGTACTTGTAGTTGTTGGTTTGTGGGCTGTGTAACATAATGTTTGTAACATAATCAATATTATGATTGCAATTGACAAACTGCTATAGCATATGGGATGCATTGTTGGTGTGGTGTAGTCGCTAGAGTATTTGGGATGATGAAATATATATTTCGCGATCCGCCTTATGTGGACAACTACTCGAGTGAAACATTCCGCTGCATATGGAGTACTACTCTATGTACGGATATATATATATCGTCAAGACATAGGTATATTTCCCTCTTCTTCCCCCCCC
>MSJE01000019.1:106466-130327 GCA_001931935.1 Aspergillus aff. floccosus IMV 01167
CCCCCAACCCCAAATGTCCATCAGTCTGGCCATAAAACCCAAGCCCATATGGTACCTAGATACTTTTAACTACCTGAGTAAAAAGCATACGGCTACTTCGTAACCCCTCTACTAGTTACAACATCATGCGGACGACTACGACACAAGTTTCACGCTCAGCCCGAAGTAAATTGCACTATCGTTACCATATGAGAACAAATCATAACAAGCCGTCTTGGAGGCAGCAGGTTGAGCAGGAACAGCACACATAGGAACTGGGCCGGGAAAGACAATGCACATAGACGCCAGGCATCATCTCAAATGACGCTCTATCCTGGGTCGGGAGACGATGTGACTCCCAAAGAGCACCCGACCGAAGCAACAAGAACAAGACGGATCCAACGCAACTCCCAGGTATCGGACGGGAAGCCAAAGGGAAGAAGAGAAAGAAAAAAAGGAATTTTTTCATTGACCGGATATATTTGCCCGTGGGGTTTCGATCGAGGTGTTTTTTATTTATGGGGGTGAAATTTTGTTTCGCTCGATGTCATTATTTCCCTCTTTCTTGCCCAGTTTCGCATCATCTCCCCGCTCCCGTTTCAACCTCCGCACCGCCATAGAACGTCGTCGTTAAAACTTGAGAGTCGATAATTTACTCCTGAGCCTCGCCGGCCAGAGCGTTGCGCTTGGCCTCCAGGCGCTCCTGGCGACGCTCACGGAGAGCCTTGTTCTTGGCACGCTTGGCATCCATCTCCTCCTTGAGCACACGCTCACGGTGGCGCTCGGCCTTAGCCTTCTGGATCTGTACACGCACGATGGTTAGTATATGTACACGGATGTTGGGTGCATTGCGTCGAAGGCAGAGTAGTGTCGGGCATTGCCCAGGCAGCGGCGACTTACGTGCTCGATGAGGGCGCGCTTGTGCTTGAAGGTGTTACCCTTGCTCAGGTGGTAGAGCTCGTGGTAGAGGTGCTTGTCGATCTTGCCGGCGGCACGGTAGCGGACGAGGAGACGACGGAGAACACGCATGCGGCGCATCCAGAGGACCTGGCTGTAGAGCAGAAAGAACACCTGTCAGCGACCGCGAACCACACCAGTCTTCTATTCTTCCTTTCCGTCTCTATCATGCACCGTCCCCGCCGCGTCATCGTCGTCAAACGAATCAACAGACAGGACAGATGCATGCCTCACGATCCTTCATCACCGGTCGGGTCTGCATACCTGGGCATACGGGCCTCCTTGGTACCCTTACGCTTACCCAGACCGCGGTGTCTGCCGATTCTGCGGGCCGCGTTGAGCTCACGGGCACGGGAGCGGGAGTGCATGGTCACGGGCTTGCGGATGATGAGGCCATCGCTGACGAGCTTGCGGATGGTCTGGCGGGAGTTGGCGTTGGAGATCTCGGTCATCTCATTGGGATCGAGCCAAATCTTGCGCTTGCCGCAGCCCACCACGGAGGCGGCGAGGCGCTTCTGGGTGCGAAGGTTGACCCTATGTGGAAAACTCGGTCAGCGGGGATGTTCGTGGGAAGAAAAAACTCGTGGTGGTGATGGTGGCAGTCGGCGGCACAACGTAGGGAGAAAATTCCCTCCACAACCAGGAACGACGGGAATACAGTTCCCATCGGAAGGACAATATTTTCCCTGGGCCATAGACAGAGACAGAACGAAAAGATGGACTCACATCTTGATGTCGGCGTATCGACGGTCGTTGGCGGATGATGTTCGTTGCACTCGGTCGACGGGGTTGGATTTCGCTGGGGAAGTCGAGTTTGAGATACGGGCGGGTTGATTAGCTAAGCCACTGTGCTGCTAAGCGAGAAAATCCACCGTTAGGGCTTGAGCCCCATCAGCAGGAACGCCCGGCTGTATGCGATGAAGACACGACTGTTACAGAGTTAAAAGGTGTTAATCAAAACGAACTCATCATCATTATCATATACACCTTCGCTTATAATATTCCCATCCATGTCGAGCTGTCGACACGATGCCAACTCGATGTGACTCTAGCACGCTTAACTATGAGCTGACTAACACACGTGACGATAGGGTTAGGGCAACCCCAGTAATACAGACCGAAGTATACGAACATCAACTTTTCCTATACACACCCCAACCACAGGGTATAGATCTAGCTCTTGTAACATCGCAGAACAGAACTAGATGCGAAGAAATCAACCAGTCATGAAAAATCAGTCGTCAAACGACGACTCCCCCAGATCAACCTTTCCAATGCTCCACAATTCCTTCTCATCATCCACCTCATCATTGGACAGTCCCAGTCCTCCCTGTCCACCTTCCGCCTCCTTGCGCTCACGGGCCTGGTTCGCCAGTCGCACCGCAACACGCTTGAAGTAGTCCGACATGCTCCGTTTGGGCCCGGGAGGCAGCTCCGCGCCAGGCCCGGCCATGTACTTGTCGAACACTGCGCTCTCGGACTCAACCACAGAGAACAGCGACAGGAAGGCGGCTTCGGCCGCCAGCTTGACGGGAATGACCATGTCGCGAACGCTGGCGAAGATTGGTGGCGCCAAAAGCGCCAGGTGAGGCCGCGTCAGCTCGGGGTGCAGCCGGCTGACAGTTCGGACCACGACCAGCACCAACCGCCTCGTGTCAGAAGGTGCGCCGGGCTGGATGCATGGCGCCAGGGCCTCGAAGATCGCCTTGTTTGACTCGAAGCTGCGATGTTCGTCTTCGACCAGGAGGTACTTACCAGCAGCCAAGACGCTGTTGTCGGAGATGAAGGGCTGTACAGTCTTCATTAGTAACTTATTCGTAAGATAGACAGAGATAGAACAACGTACATCCTTGTGAGCGATACCCTGACAGATGATTGAATGGGTCTCAGCTGCAAAGTTCTCGGTCAGGATTGTCGGAGACTCGACCAGCAAGGCATTGAGTCCCAGAACGGATGCATGCGTGAAATGCGTTGTAAGGACGCGGTTCCTAGAATTGCATACCCGTTAGACATTCACCCACACGATATTAAGCAATGGACGGTATGGACTTAGCGTACTTGATGAGTGGGCCCGACGTCGCAGGCGGCAGGACCTTGACAAGCGCACCAAGGAGTCGGGCGTTTGTGATAGACACAGCGTCTATTGTACAGTTAGTCGTAGAACTAAACGCGGCGTCGAGGACACTCACCTGTCTGGTCACTAGCATCATCGTCAATAAGCGCAAGAATAGCATTCTTCGAGGCCTCGCTCATGTTGGAGCCAGCCTTGCCAACGACTTCTTGGAGAGCCTTCATCATGGCATTCCGCACGCCAACATCCGGTGTCTTGGTACCAGTGATAAGCTCTGTTCACAAATCAGTATCGTGTTTGATAGTTCCATGACAGATAAACTCGTACCTGCAATAAGGGGATCGACTCTGGGAGTCAACGTGATCAGGATACCAAGACCCTTGGCGGCTCTGTTGCGCAGGGTCTCGCTGGTCGTGTCGGCCAAACCTCGAGCGAATGTACGCTGGAGCTGGGGCAGGAAGGGCTTCACAGCCAGCGGGATCTTCTCCAACAGCTTGTTGAGGGTGAAGAAGATAGCACCTAGTAGACCAGGTTAGACTCGCTTTGACGGGAGATATTTGAAGAACATACATTTGATGTCCACCGAGCGCTCGGAAACGACTCGAATAAGAGGACCAGTTATCTGGGTGACAAATGGCTTCAGGAAATCGGCGCCCGTGCGGTCAATAATATCGCCAATGGCGAGAGCAGACTGCGTACGCTGCTCCACACTGCCGTTGAGAAGACCCTGCAGGAAGATCGGTAGGATGGCCGTGATACCCTTGGGCAGGCAGAAACCAGGAAGGTCTGCGCCAGCAACACCCACCCCCTTGAGGACCTGGCGCGTGGGGACCGCCAGCACCTCCATTTCTTCTTTGCGCAAGTGAGAGGTGAGCCCGCTCATTGCGGCCCAAGCAGATTTGACAACCTCCTTGTCTCGGTCGTCGAACGAAACAAGCAAGGCGCGGATCAGGTCTGGGTAGTATCTAGAGAAGTCGATTTCAGATTCGGCGAAGAACTTCTTGAGATGCACGGCTGCCTGAGAACGGCGGTTATGATCGTCGTGCTTCATCAATGTGAGCATGGTGTTCATGATGGCGTTAAGACCATCGTACTCGTCCACGGATACAAGGATCGTGTCGAACGCGCTGTCCAGTTCCTCGCGGTGCTCATCATCCTTGGTGGAAAGGATGTCGTCCATGAGGGCATTGAGAATAGTGGGCAATCTGCGCGTCATCGCAGAGCTTGCCACCTCGGCCAGGGAAGCAAGTGCCTTGGCGTTGAACGATGAGATAGGCGAGGTGAGCAGTGTCGGGATGAGGTTGGGAAGGATGATGTTGGCCCGCGTCTGCTCCGTGAGGAGAGTCAGCAGGGCAGACAGAGCCTGCTCAGCATCTTCATCATTTCTCAGAAGAAGTAGAAGGTGTGGCAGAACCTGATCAACAGCCTTCTTGCCCAGGATCTGTTGCAGGGCATCGAAAGCCTCGGCGGCAGCCTCACGAACATCCTCATCGTGATCAACAAGCGCCACACGAACGGTCGAGATGAGCACCTTCTCGTAATCTTCAAGGGCTTCGGGCGATGCGGAGGTGATAAGCTCTCTAAGAGCAATGCAAATACCCTGTTTGACGTCCACATCGGGCGATGTCTGAAGACCATCCTCGAGAGAGGGCAGCAATGTAGCGAGCACAGACTCGCCAGCCTTCTTGATAAGGTCTCCAAGCGCGTTGCTTGCGATGACCTTGTGCTCCATGTTGGAGGAACCGAGGCGTCGGATGATGAGCTGGGAGAGGGTGGGCACCATCTCCTTGAGGGTCTTGGGAGAAGCAACAAGGGACTTCCACACGGCCATGGCCGCACTCTTGACAAGACCAGAGGTATCGCAGCGGCAAATGAACAGCGCAGACAAGACCTTGTTTCTCCGTTCCTCTCCAAGGACTTCGAGCAAGGACTGTCCAGCCTGGTGGGCCTCCTCTTCCTCCTCTTCGGCATCCGCCTTGGCGGTGATACCAGTGATGCTGAAGAGGAGATCTCCAACCAACTCCACGGAACTCAACCGGATGCGGTAACTGTCATCCGCAAGGCCGCGTTCAAGCTCTGGAAGAAGGAGATCGATGGCCTTAGAAGAGAAGTTCTTGACCAGAAGGCGACCGGCCCTGAGCGAGGTCTCACGAATGGAGTCAACATCATCAGCCAAACCAGCGAGAATAGGAGGAATGATCTTGCCGAGGTAGGTAGCAAAGCTGTTACCGAAGCAGGCAGGAAGGAAGATGAAGAGAGTCATGAAGCCTTCACGAACAGCAGGCTTCGAGCTGGACACATTCTGCAAGATGGTAGGCAGGGTCTCTTCCAGTCTGGTCGTACCCAAGCCCGCAAGAACCTCGGACAGAGCTTGAGCAGATCCCAATCTATCGCCAGCACCGGTCTCAGACTTGAGAGTAGACATAAGGTTAGGAATAAGGTCAGGCAGAGCATCCTCTCCAAGCTTCTCAACAAGCGAACCAAGAGCCTTGGATGCGGTAGCACGAGTTGTGGGCACCGGGTCCACAATGGCAAGCTGCAATCCGGAGACGATAATGGGCAGGTGCGCGGTAAGGTCCTTGCGCTCAGTAAGATGCGCCAAGCTACCAATAATTTGGGCAGACTTCCTCTTGGTGTTTGATCTGTCGCTAAGACCGCGCTCAAGAATACGAACGACCAGCGCCAGGGAAGGAGCATCCAGATAATGGACAAATGACACCTTGATGAGGGAGTCCAAGGCCTCATCGGTAAACTTCGTGGGATCACTGAGCGCCTTGAGGAGAACACCAACCAGGCCCTTAATCTCAGGGTTACTGATGACTTCTCCGAACCGCTGAAGACTGCGGTTCGCAGCATTGCGGACTTCCTTATGTGTATCGTTGAGGACCACCGTAAGGGGAGGAATAATGTCAGGCAAGCTAGCCGCCAGCTGCTGTGGGTCGAGATAGGCCATAGCACCGAGAAGATCACAGGCTCCCTTTTGACTACGCCATTGCGTATCGTCCAGTCCATCCAAAAGGGTAGGAAGGATCTGCTTCACACCGTAAGAGCTGAGGTTGGAGAAGCACGCCTTTGCCGCGTCAAGGCAGGCGTCACGGACGTCCGCATTCATATCACCGAAGAGAGCGAGCAGCTGAGGCACAATCCTGATGACGTAGGGTTCGAACGTGCGGCCAAGGATAGTAGCAAAAAGTTCGTAGGCCAACAGGGAACCTTGTCTTTGATGCGGTTCCTTTTTATTCTCAGTGGCATCCTGCAAATGCGCCATAACTCTGAATTCGCGGAGCGTAGAGATACCTCTGCCCTTCACAATACCGGCAAGACCATAGGCTGCACCACGCTGGGTAGCGTACTTCTTTGTCTGAAGCAGCTGATCCATCATTTCCTGGACGTATCCTGCACTCTGGGAACCAGACAGTCTGATCAGAGGCGGAAGACACTCCGAAACAGCAGACTGCACACTCTCAGAAGGAGTGGGAAGAGTGGCAAGGAGTCTCTTGATGACTGTCTGCAAGCGCGGATCATCCGCCTTCAGATGGCGAGCTAGAGATCCATACAGAACAACTACTGCTTCATTGAGCAGGTCAGAGGTTTCGCTTCCCTTGTCCGACGTCTCCAGGGTAGTCTCCAAGAGCTTCATCAGTTCCTCAACCTTCTCTTGGCCACGCGAGGCGATGACTGATCTACCGCTGTCGGCCATCTGGGTTCTGACCGTGGAGCTGCGGTCAATGAGAGGGCCTCTCTCGATCAGGAATCTAAGGAACTCCACAATCTGGTCGCCTTCAAATCCATCGGTCATGGCACTGAAGGCGAGCGCAATACCGCTGCGGAATTCCCAGTGATCGGTCAAGTCCATCTTGATGGGCATGCCATACTTGTCCTTGGCAGGCTCTTTGGGTCTCGCTTCAAATTCATACTTGGCCTGCAGTTCGCAAACAATTTTGCCAAAGACGGAAGGGTTGGACTCGATAGCATGGGCCAACGCACGAGCAGCGGCACCGCGAAGTTGAGAATCCAGGGACGCAAGGTAGGGTATGATTTTCTCGTACGCAGTCTCATCCACTTCGAGGGCGTTCTCTTCCCAAATCGTCTCGGCAATTTCGGCGTTCTCCTCCACATGATCGTGGCATTCCAGCCAGATGTGTTCGGAAAAGTCAAGGTCCGTCAAGTCAATTTCAGTGGAAATGACCTGCAACACAGATGTACGCACCGACACGTCGGAGACAATGGTGCCCTTGAGAAGAACAGTGAGTTCATCCATGGTGATGTTCGGTGAGACACAGCGGCAGAAATCGAATAGAGTTTCCTTGATGAGTTTGTAGTGCTGGGTGTATTTCTGCATCGCCGTAAGCAATTGGTTGAGGGTCTCCAAACGAGGCAGATGTTCGTCGGCGACTGATATTGGTCAGAAGAGTATTGTCATCCAACATGTTAACGAATCACTTACAAGAGCCCGCATGGAACTTCAAGAATTCAAGGGCAAGCAGAACTTGTTCGCCCTCTTCCTCACCCTTAACTTCTTCAATGCCATTGCGATTCAAGACCATAAAGATCAAGGGCAGAATGTAGGCCAAGGAAGTCGTCTCAAAGGGGCGACTGTCGGATGCAAAACGCAGACGATACAGAATTCTGGTCACCAATTCTGCACATTAATTAGCTTCCGGTTTTGGGCGACAATGAGTGATAGCTTACGTCCAAGAGGTTCAACTTCCATTTCAGGGGGGAGTTGACTCTGGCCGATGGCACGGAGCGTTGCGATACCAACAAAAGATCGCAGCGGCCCGAGACGAGTTGACAGTTTCTCAGCGCATTTGACATACGCCTTCGAAACCACATCCCCGGCGAAAATACCGACACCCGCCTGAGCCAGAGACAACAAAGAGCCAACTGCCGTGTTGATCCAGCCGTCCGCCTCGACACCGGGTCCACTGGCCAGGCCTTGAATGATGCCGGCGCCTCTTTCGATTCTCTGAACCTCACGGAGAACGTCTGCGCGGATTTGCGCCTCCTTAGCCAGCTGAGCCTTGACCTTGGATTGCTCGTCAGGAGACAGCTTCTTCTGCTTCTGACCCTTTTTGTCGGCCAGCTGCGCCCGGAGCTCTTCTTCCCATTTGAGAATGTCGTAGTCCTTGGAATTCTTGTCAAATGCACCCTGCTTAGACTTGGTGCTAAGGACATCAACGAACATGGTGCCCTCTGGGGTACGGGCGATGGCAGCATCAGTTGGCGTGAACTTCGACAGACGAGAGGCATCTAGGTCATCGCTGATCTGCTTGACGAGTAGAGGAACCATGGTGTCCGGGGCCACGAATGCCAGATCTCCGGCGGCGCTCCACAGAGCAGCCTCAATCTGGGGTACTTTAGACTTTACTACATCCTGGGGATCGTTAACGAGACATCAGAATGGCAGTAGGGAAGGAATCTCATACATCATGCACCTGAGTTAGTTGCTTCATACAATCATCAGGGAACTCGCGAACGAGGTTTCCAGGATCAATGCCACTTCTCAAGCATAAGGCAATCCAAGAAGTGCTTGGAATCAACTCTTGCCGGCAGAGAACGAGTAGCTCGACGAATTGCTTCTTCAAGTCCACGATCACATCGTCCGATTCCTGTACATCAGCAGGTAGAGGGGAAATCGCCTTGGTGACTAAATGCAAGAAACGAGAGCTCTCCAGCCCAGCAGAGACCGGCGCAGATTCTTTGTCGCTGGTGCGGAGGGCAAGAATCCAGGCCCAGAGAGCATCAATCACGATGTGGCCCATGCTCTTGACGTTTCTGAGATGGACACTTGACAGTGTAGCAGCTGACTGGTCCCTGAAGTTCGTATGGACACCGGGGACGGTAATAGCAAAGATAAACAACTGACCCCATGCGGTTTTGGCGGCCTCTTCAGCCTTCTCAAACTTCGCACTGGCTGCAACAGCGGCCAGAGCCCGAATCACCCATTGCACTTCCGCCTGAGACACTAATTTCGTATACGCCTTCGGGTTCAGAAGGAAAGACGGCTTCGGGCTGAGCACCATCGTTTGAGTGACAGTCTCCTCCCAGGCTGCTTTATCGAAGCCCTGCACGGACGACAGTCGCTCCGCAATCGCGATGAATACATACGCGGTGGACAACGTTCCGCTCTGTGCGGAGGGCAAGGGATTTGACGCCACTTCCTTGAACAAGTCCTTCATCTTGCTAATGAACTTGTTCGAGAGTGGCTCGATCTCGGGAGTGACCAGTGTCGCAGCATCAGCGCGCCAGAAGACCTCGCCGACATTGAGCTGCCAAATCTTCCGGAACGGAACGCGCTTCTCTGCCGCTCCTTTGACAATGGCGTTTGCCACATCATCGCTGATTTTGACCTTGGATTGAACCAGGAAACTCAGGTGCTTGCAAAACGCGGCGATCTCTTGCTCCAGGGCAGCCTCGTTGGCCTCCTTCGAAAGAACAGGGACAAAGCCTTGGACCACGTCCTTGGAGACATCGACAGAGGGGTGGATGGCCGAAAGCGCCTGGGCGTAAGCGGCACGATGCTCTGGGTTCGTGATCTTTTGCGTCTTGAGAGGGCTAATGACTTCGCCCGCAATCTTCACCAGAGAGGTCTCATTCTTCGACTTCGCAAGCAAGGACTCGAAGGAGTTGACCGCTCCTTGTCTGATGGCGGCATTGTTAGACTTCATGCTTGAGAGGAGGTGCTTCAACAGCCGGGACTGCAGGACTTCGGACAAGTCGATCTCGGTGGGTAACGCAGAGCAAAGCGAGGGCACCAATCCGCTGAAAACGACCTCGGGTGACCGCAGAATAGACTTCTCAAGCGGAGGGATGACCTCAGATGTCAGGTCTTCATAAGAAACGAAGTCGACAAAGAAGTCAAACAAGGAGCCGGCGATATGGGCTGGCGGCGCCGTCTTGGAACCCACTAGTTCTTTGACGTAGAACGCCAGAATGGTCTTTTTCTCCTCCTCCAGAATAGGCTTCCGGGCCGGGAGACGCGCGCAGACTCCGGAAATGACGCCGAGGAACGGTGCATTCTTCTGTCCGGTGGCCGAATCACTGGTCAATCTACGGACCGACTGGCGGATGGCCTCCTCCCCATACTTTTCTGACGAGAACACCGCTCGCAGAGCACGCCGGGTGACCCGAAGAGCCGACTGCTTCACGGCAGGCCTTGGGCTCGCCGCAAGACAGGTCTCTAGCGCTTTCGCATCAACGGCGAGTATGTCCAAAACGACCGCAAGCGGGGTGTCAGGGTCATTTCGCAAGATCTGCAGCACGGCTGAGCACCACTCGAGCAGCACAAAGGCGGAACTGGAAGCTAGGCCGGGTTTGGAGGCTTCCGCCTGGAGTTTCTGGGTGAGGTACTTGACGTCGTCGGTCGGAAGGGGCGCCTTCAAAAGCGGACGGAGGCATTGCTGAGCGGCATGACGAGAGGCACGGTCGACGTAGAGAGGATAGGTCTGGAAGAGAAGGCCAATGAGGGCCTGATGGGTTTCTGGGGCAAATTCAGACCCTGTGGCAGTCAGTCGCAGTCGCAGGCTTGAATGGAGGGGCGGGAATGAAGCGACAGACCGATTCGATCGCGGAGATCCTGGAGAGCACGAATTCTACGAGAAGTCGAACTCGAGAAGAGAACGACCCGTAGAGTCTCCAGGTCTCCAGCTTTCACCTGATCCCATGGAAAATCGTCCATGTTAGGTGGGCGGGATCATGTCGGAGAAGAGAGGGAATCGTGGTGGGAGAGGAAAGAAAGAATAATATGGTGAGGTGGTTCGGCGCTTTACTGCCTTGGGTCTCCGCCGCGGACAACTCGATGCTGTCATAAAACTTTTCGTCCGCATTCCCTTTCATTCTTCATTCCACTTCACCCACAGCGCATTCTCAACGTCTACTTCATGATTCCCCATTAACCACCTTTCTCTAGATCCATCATGCCACCCAACAACAAGAAAAAGAAGAAGCCCGCCGCCAATCCAGCCAGAGGGTTCGCTACCGTTTCGGTGCCCTCCAAGCCGAAATCCACTGACACTACAGCTCCTACGTCGACGGTTGAATCCAAGTCAGTCTCGGAGAGTGAGCGACCGACCCCGGCCGAGAGGAACGAACCCACGACGGAGACTCAGCAGCCATCATCGCTGCAGAATTATTCTCCCGAGGAGCTCGAGAGACACCTGGAGGACGCGGAACTACAACTGCTAGTCGAGAAATATGCGTCCAAATGCAAGAATGATGCCGCCCGGCAAGCCTCCAAGCTGGAAACCGAGCGACGAGTCCTCCGGCAACAAGCTGTGTCTCTCAGCCTGTTGGAGTGGTTGCCCTCCGAAGTCCTGGATACAATATTGAATCTGGCGGAGACGGAAGAATGCGAACTGAGTCCCCTGTCAGGACGAGACCCGAACGGGTCGAAGAAGCCTGGCTCCGAAGAGGACTTGTACATGAGACTCTGGACGTTGAAGGAGACCCTGCTGAAGCTGGGCTTTCCTGCCGAAAGGGTAGAGGAGTCGTTAAAACATCTATTACTCTATTTTTCTGGTAATTTTGCCACTTCCAATAGGGACATGGTGTGTAATCTCGACGAGGCCCTCGACTGGCTCGCAATGCACTGCGGTCTCGACGAACTGCCGTCCTACACCCAGACGGGGGCCCAACTACGCAAAGACGAAAAGAACATCTCCTGGATCTCTGGTAAACCTAAGATGAGCATTGCGCTGTGACTGGAGAGAGCTAATGAGCACCAGATTCTCAGCCAGCGCAATCTTCTACTCCCAAATTGACCCAGGATGATAGCAAGCCAAAGCAGGCAAAAAGCACCGTAAAGGCGGATCTGCCCCCGGCCTCGAGCCCTTATGACTCTGATAGCTCTTTGGATCCTGATATCTTGCTCCCGAAATTCTTGGAACTCCAAACTCGGCTGTATAACCTTCAACCTGAAATCTTCGATAAGCCGAAGAAGGGGAAGAAGTCCGGCCGCGAGAAGACTGCTAGCGCCAGTGCGGAGGACCCGCAGGTAGCTAGCCTTCAGCGAAAAATCGCTAGCATCGAGAATGATGTGCTCTTCGACAAGGCGGAGGCCGAGTACCGGTGGAGAGAGAAGCTGGATGACCTCAGGAAAGAGGCAGCGTTTCTGCGACAGTCTCAGCCGAAAGACAAGCCGGAACAAGATGACACCAAGGTGGCTGAAGAGAAAGAGCCGGAGAATAATGTTCCACTCGGGGGTGAGGATGAAGCCGCTGACCTTCTCGGTGATATGTTCCAAGCCGAGGAGCCAACATTAGAGAGTGGGGTGATTCTTGAGGAGCTGAACAAGGCCGTTCTGAACATACGCGATTTCGGCAAATGGACGGGACTTAATCCTCGTAGAGTTCTAGAGGAGACCTGCAAGGCAAGGTATGTATTTTCCCCCAGGGAATGATGCTCAAGAGCTGAGGGTTTCACGTCAGGGACACCGGGTGTTCCGTCACCTACAAGGACTTTTCTTCCTCCGGTTACTCCAACCGGAAGGCGGTTGAGGTGAGATGGTCGAAGCCTCAGGAGCTTCCTTTCTCTCTTGAGTTGGAGCATGTGACGCTCAAGTTCAATCCTTATGCTACATTCGTGTCAATGGAGACGTTAGCAACTCCTACATCCCAACAAGCCGAAGCCTTTGTTTCCACGGTCGCACTATTCATCATTTCTTCGCAGAACTCCAAGGAGAGCAAATCCTATGTCCGCCTACCTGCGGTTTGGAGAGATTTCTGGACCGAACTGGCGAACACCAAAAAGATCCAAGAGGACGAGGCTGACAAGAAGACGGTCAAGGAATTGAAACAGCTAGTCCAGGAGAACCATGGCGCGTTCGAGGATGATGTCGTTCTTTCAGATAACTTCCGGAGAAGAAACGGCACTCCCAGCAAGACGGATGTATTATCCAAGGCTGTGAATGCAAAGGAGTCCGGTCCTGAGGACCAGCTGCAGAAACTGTGGGCAGACAAATCCTCCACCGCCTCTTTTCAGCGGATGATGCAGGGCAGAATGAATCTGCCAATCTGGGACTTCAAGGAACAGATCTTGAGTACTCTCGACACGCACCACGCTCTTATCATTTGCAGTGAGACCGGTAGTGGTAAGAGTACCCAGATTCCCTCCATTATCCTGGAACACGAGATGCAGCAGGGCCGCCCGTGCAAGATATATGTAACCGAGCCCCGGCGAATCTCCGCTATTTCATTAGCACGGCGTGTCAGCGAGGAACTAGGGGAAAGCAAGAGTGATGTTGGAACCGCCCGCTCATTAATTGGCTTTGCTGTCAGATTGGAGAGCAAGGTGAGCCAATCTACACGATTGGTCTTTGCGTAGGTGTCCCGCAGGCATGTGTTTGGAAGCTTTAACTGACTTCAATAGAACCACTGGAGTTGTGGTGCGGATGCTAGAGCGCCCCGAAGACTTTCAGGACATTACACACGTCGTCCTCGACGAAGTTCATGAGCGTTCGATCGACAGTGACTTCCTGCTGATTGTGTTGCGTCGCCTGATGCAAAAGCGCCCGGATCTGAAGCTGGTGCTGATGTCGGCCACGCTCGAAGCCCAGCGTTTCTCCAAGTATCTCGGCGGGGTGCCCGTTTTGAATATTCCTGGGCGAACATTCCCCGTGGAGACGAAATTCCTGGAAGATGCTATCGAATTGACGGACTATCGTCTCTCGGAAAGCGAGACCAATGCCGTCTTGGATGAAGATACCGAAGATATGGCTGCGGAAACCGCCGAAGGTGATACCTCTGGAGGCCTGCTGCCAACACTTGATGGGTACTCGAAGCAGACGCGAGAGACCGTTCTCAACTTTGACGAGTATCGTCTTGATTACCAACTGATCAAGAGGTTGCTGATTCAGATTGCTACCGTCCCGGAAATGGCACAGTACAGTAAGGCGATTTTAGTGTTCATGCCGGGTATGGCGGAGATTCGCCGTCTGAACGATGAGATTCTGGCCGATCCGATTTTCCAAACCGGATGGATTGTCCATGCGCTGCATTCATCCATTGCTAGTGAGGATCAGGAGAAAGCGTTCATTGTGCCGCCGGAAGGGATGAGGAAGATTGTCATTGCCACGAACATTGCAGAGACGGGTATGTTGATGTACGGTGGACTGCTCGAACTACTATTGACTTGACTAGGCATTACGATTCCGGATATCACTGCCGTCATCGACACTGGGAGAGAGAAGACCATGCGGTAGTTTCGCCCCTTCCTATGCTATTACTAGCAAACTAACATATCTCAGGTTTGATGAGCGACGACAGCTTTCAAGACTTGTCGAGATGTTCGTTTCGCGAGCCAACGCAAAGCAAAGACGGGGACGAGCCGGTCGTGTGCAAGAGGGCATCTGCTTCCACATGTTTACGAAGCACCGACATGACAAGCTGGTATTTACGCCCATGGCCGTGCTCGATGACTGGTACTAACGAGTCGCAGCTCGCGGAGCAACAAACGCCCGAAATGCTCCGGCTCTCCTTGCAGGATCTGGTCCTGCGTGTCAAGATCTGCAAGCTGGGCGAGGTGGAGCAGACGCTTCTTGAGGCTCTGGATCCGCCCTCTTCCAAGAACATCCGTCGTGCGATTGACGCTCTGAAGGAGGTGAAGGCGTTGACCAACTCGGAGAACCTGACACCACTGGGCATGCAGCTGGCAAAACTGCCGCTGGACGTGTTCCTCGGAAAGCTGATCATCCATGGAGCGTTCTTCAAGTGTCTTGACGCTGCCATCAGCATTGCCGCGATCCTCTCGTCCAAGTCGCCGTTTGTCAACACCATGGGGTCGAATACACAGAAGGACCTGGCGCGACTGTCTTTCCGCAGGGGTATGTGACCATACGATTTCCTCTGGACTGTACTCTAACAGATTATCGCAGGCGACTCGGACCTTTTGACGGTATACAACGCCTACTGCGTGTGGAAGCGGACGCGCAGCACGCCCGGCGTGAACGAGTACACGTTCTGCCGCAAGAACTTTCTCAGCTCGCAGACGCTGATGAACATCGAGGACATTAAGATGCAGCTCGTTGTGTCTATTGCAGATACTGGCCTGCTGAAGCTGGATCCCACGCAGAAGACAGCGTTGAACAGGTGCGACCCCTCCCCCCTTCCCCCGGAATCTGTAGCTAACCTGCCGCAGAGCCCGATCCGGCGGCCGCCAGCGGCAATTTTTCACCATCCCAGAGGAATACGACTCCAACAGCAGCAACGACACGATCGTCAACTCGGTGATCTCGTGGAGCTTTTACCCGAAGCTCCTCACGCGCGAAGGCAAAGGCTGGCGCAACGTTGCGAACAACCAGACGGTGACGCTGCACCCGACGTCGGTGAACAAGCAGTCGGACGCAGCAATGGTCAAATGGGTATCGTACTACCACATCATGCAGGGGCGCAACCGCAACTACCACGCGTTCGAGACGAGCGCGGTGGACGAGTTCGCGATTGCGCTGCTGTGTGGCGAGGCCGAGTTCAAGCTGTACGCGGGGGTGATCTCGATCGACGCGAATCGCATCCGGTTTGCGGTGCGCGATTGGAAGAACATGCTGGCGTTAAAGGTGCTCAGCGCGCGCGTGCGGGAGATCCTGTCAGGGACGATTCGCGATCCGCAGAAGAGGCTGTCGTATAAGCAGCGCCAGTGGATGGATATCTGGCAGCTGATTTTTGCGCGGCGCGCGTAGATGCTGTGGGCGATATATGACGATATGCTCTCGGGCTTGGATAGGGCGGTTGGGATCGGTTCGTACATAGCACGGTGGCGTTAAGCATGGCCCTTGTGGATGGTCTGGCTGGATAGGGTCGGAGGCATGAATGTTACTCGGTTATGACATGATAGATAGACGATGAATGGGCATACGGGAAACTGTATATAGATGTCCCACGACGGGATCCATGTAGGTAGATAAGTACCACCTAAGCTACGGCCTACAGCCTACATGCTCGTTGTCACCTCACACGAGAGCTCACATCGGCTATCGACCGCAGAGGACCGCACGAGGTCGATGTAATGCTGTGTTCGCGTCTGCAGTGATCGACTGCACGATATGGTTCGTGCCGTTCTGCTTCAACGGTCGTAGCAGATACCTCACCATCACCAACACCACCACCACAGACGACCGGACAGACAGACAGCCCAGCATGTGCAATGGATCACTACGACAGAGGACAGACCGCGGGGCCTCGCAACAACCCCATTCTCCTCCCCGACTCTTCATCCCCGCGACTGTCCAAGACCGCGACGAGCGGTAAACCCCCTTGCGTCGAGGACAAGTGTACAACGCACCGGGATCCATGTCTGGAAAACCATGACGTGCCCGGGTCACACAGCGTTGAGCGTCCGTTGCAGACAGCAGACAGGTAGCAGGGAAGCAGGCGACGCTCGGTTCTCTTCGTTCCGGAGAGGAGGGGAGGGCAGCCGAATAGGGAAAAGAGGGGGTAAAAAAAAAAAGACGGTGAAGAGAGCGGTCAATGAGTGGCTGGCTGATCATGGCCAAGGGAGGAATGATTTTCTGTCGGTTCGACAGACTCGAGATTGAGTTGGGTGTGATGCAAGACATTTCTCGTTCTGGAGATGGGTGATGATTGTGGTGGTTGTTGTATGTCATTGTTGAGGTGCATGATCTATTACTTCGGTGCAGGGTGCAGCAGATATTGATTCTGCCGTTGAGATCGTGTTAAGACATACATGGGGCATACATAGGCATACATGATATTGGATATTGAGACTCGTGATGAATCAGACCGATAGTCTGGAGTATCTATTTGCTATGTGAATATTTATATATGTCTGATATCCCAATATCATGCAGTACACGCCCAGATAGAGAGATATATATTTAGGGATAGAGAACAACCCACTACATCATAATCCACCACGACCCGATCCTACACTCGCATATGCACCACGGGTCGTTGCAGCTGAAACCGAGACCAACGGGCCAGACCAGAGGTCCTAGAGCATCCTGAGGCGATCCTGAAAGAATCATGATTTCACCCCGGGGTTGATCGGATCCTGCGGTCAGACCTCGGAGCAGGTCTCTGTCCTATCTATCAAAGGGGCAATGAATTGAAACGAAAACAAGAAAGAAAAAGAAATAAAACAATTATAATAATTATAATTGTAACTATAATAAATAAACAAATAAAAGAATAAATCAAATAAATAAATAATAACAAGACGGTTCGCTACATCAACGGTAGAGAGATAATAACGATAGCCCCGTGTCGCCCGAACGAACAACCCACACTACGTGGTCGCTCCCACCGCCAGTCGATCGTCCATCGACATCCACCTCGGCCATTGCAGAATCCGTCTCCCCACCAATCGCCCTGCCCGCCCCGAGGGCCCGTGATTCTCCTCCGTCTATGGAGCAGGGATGTATTATTTGTTTTCTTCTTTCTCGGTCGTCGCGGGTTTGTCCAAATCGGGATGGTGACCGTCTGATGCCCTGTTCGATGGGATCATTCGTGCGACCCTCCATCTGCTCCATGAACGAAGACAACGATGCGTGGAGATGAATGGAGAAACCCGTCTCTCCATTCAGTAGCAACAAACCTGATCCTGCGATCGCTTCCGCGAGCGACTGCAACAGGCAGGTCAACCGCCGGCCGTCCTCCACTCAGCCCCCCCCGATCGTGCAGTCGATCTCTGTGCACGGGTAACTACGGAACATGCAATGTAAGGTTAATTATCTGCGTGCAGCTCGGTCGAGCGATCGGATCCGCCATGACCGGATACGACGGCGACCGTCCATCCATCCATCCATCCATCAATCAATTCTATTGTCGGAGCGAGGTTGCCCTCTATGGTGTAGGGTGAGGCGTCCGGGCTAGGTGGATGATTGGCTGGGCTCCTCCAGCTAGGCCAGGCGCTCAGAATCAGTTGGTAAGCGAGATGGGCGCCGTGGCCAATGATGGGCCCGTTGAGGGGGCGCTCGGGGGCCGGTTTCATCTGCTAGCTCGAGCTGGTATGACCATGACCTAGGTACACAGTACAAAGTACCAAGGTAGATATCTCTCTACTGCCTGGAGTCGGAGGGCGGATTCTAGAAGGTGGTACGATGGTGAGGTGGCAGTTACACATCAAACACCAGCCGGTACGTCCTGTCTGGGTTAGAGAGGAACGGAAAATACCCCAGACATGCAGGAAACCACCGGATCACGTCCGAAGCCCCGACGACGCTGGCAGAGCCCGGCGCGTACGACTCAGGAGAGCACCAGGGATCGATTCCCAACCGGTCTGACAGACGTCAGGGACCGGCCATGGATTGCGAAGGATTACTCCGAGAAACGTCAGATGCACGGTACCTGCTTCCTGCGATCCGACTGGGCAAATGAGGTGAAGAAAGAGAGTGTTTGCGGACCAAGAGACGATGCAGATGGCTGCAGGTACGCTTTCTCTTTGCTGGTTGTGGGTGTATACATAAGTGCATAACAGCCATCTACAGAGTACATACTCGTACTCGCATATACACGAGGATGCTACATTTCCATCAGACTCTGAGACCCTGAGGATTACTCCGTCTGTCAACCCTCGGATCACCCGAAGTTTCCCCTCAAATTAGGGAGGATTCTAGTTTTGAAAGAACCGCTGAACCCGCCGTGCATTTACGCAGTTGGTCCTAGCTCGCCGCCCCGATCCCCGACGATGTCCTTGGCGGCTGACCAGCTGTCCATCAACCGTCGAACTAGTGATTTAGCGGCGGGCCTGGTGTCCGTGTTGCCTTGGAATGTTCATAGGAGTATTACGGAGTGGTATTATTATTGTCATTATTATCAATAGTATCATTTATTATTTTCTTTTGCCCTCTGGGTATCCTGATGCCTGCGTGGATATAGGTTCACCCTGGTAATCTAGTACCGTGGTCTACTGTCAACTAGATACCTAGAACCATTAAAGATCGTATTATGGACCAGCATCACCGCAGCCCCGCAAGATCTGCTGGATGTATGTACGACGGCTGCGGGTGTCGGGCCGTCGGTAGCGGACTTGTCTAATACAGAAGAGGATGATTCCCTGCGTGACGAGATCGCGACAGGGGAGACCAGAAAAATATCAAGTCCCATTAATTAGCTCCCCAGCAAACAAAGACCTCTGCCTTTTTTTTTTTTTTTTGGTGTACTGTAGATCCTCATCTCAACACCGAGTGGAGGGGTTTCGAGTCAGTCGAACGGACTCGTCCGGCGCCGGTCCGCTGTCACTAGCTAGTTCACCCAGGAGACATGGGTCGATGCCTAGTCGATCCCTCCAGCGTCTGGAGAGCTGGGGCCGTTGCGAGAGGCCAGACAACACGGGCCTCTTTGTGCATTGTGCTCAGACGGGGGGTGTGGATGGTGTCTGCATCGATCTGCTGTCGATGCTTAGTCTGGGGATAGTCACATACCGTGTAGAAAAAAAGGCGATGGAGGTAGGCTTCTTCCGAGCTTCTCTTCTCACCTTCCATTCCAGAAACTCGTGTCCATCGGTCATGAGAGCGCCTCGCGGACGGGACGACTGGATGAAACGGACCGAACCCACCGTCCAACTCAGCAGACAAGTGCTTTGTCCAGAAATCCCTCGCAAAGTTAGTCCCAGTCGCGGTGGGGAGACGCCCGACTAGCGGCCACGGTACGCAAGGGGGGGGGGGGGGTTTGAAGGAGGGGAGAGAGCAATGGACAGGAAGAAGATTCCTCGCCCTATTGAGGGTGGTGCGAAGAAGCGGTGAGGCCTGTTGGTGCACAGAGTGACCGATTCTTCACCCTTGCGCGATACACGTATCAAGATTGAACCATCATCCGACGCAGCAGAAATATCATGATAGTCAGAAGAAGAAATAATCATGAAGATAATAGTAATTATTATAATTCGAATTATTATTACCCGTATTATGGAAGAAAATCAAATAACCGGTGGAGCGGACTAGCCGGCTCCATCCACTAATCCCCCAAAAGACAGTGAGTGAGTGGGATGTCCTTCCCAGTCAGACCTCCGGACGGAGTAGTCAGGCTGAGCATTCGTCGATCGGGCTGGGGTTCCTCCTCTCCCAGGAATGTAATGGCCACCAGAATAACCTCATTCAGAGTCGCAGAGCATGGCATAAGATTTGGCTGACAGGACACTGCAACACTGCCACCTGCTCCGTCACTCAGTCACGTAGGCGACTTCTCAGCAAGGAAAGGGGCTAATTAGGCGCTGCCCAAAACAGGCAATGAACTCTGATCCATCACATCATGATTGTCCCAATGAATTTTGCTTGTGAAACGTCCTCCCCCTTGTCTTCCCCCCCTCGTCCTCCGCCAATGACCAGGGTGGTGGTGGCGGAGAATTCACCCTGGAACGGGGACAGGGGAGACTTTCTCCGTGCGAGCTGGGCCCGGGGTTGGTGGAGGACAGGCTCTTGACCGACTCGGCTTGGACTGATGTATCGACGAGCTCCGAGATTGCGATTTGGCCTGGGTCGATCAAGGAAGGGGTTCCAGGTGGACAGCTGGTGGAAGTTATGAGTTGTGTACTAATTATCTGATTAGGTGGGTGTACTGATGATGTTGATGATCAAGATGAAGAGGAAGACAGTATCCGTATGCTCGTCTGTTTACTGCAGACTCATAGAGAGCACTGTACTCTACATAGGACTCTAGTACTCCGTCAAGCAGGAGGAGAACGGAGACCAGTCTGGCCGAAGCGATCGACTGTTGCTCACACGCCACGGGGACTTTCGTGGTTCCTTCTGGACCACTGGTTCCTCCCTGTTGGCCGCATGGATCCCTGCCACTTGGGCGCATCCTGGGTGGATTCTGCTGGCTGTGTGACATGGGGGGCGCCTCGCTTGCTTGCATTGGTGCCTTTGCTGGAGATGAAATGACTTGCTTGGATGGGATTCCAGAAGTTGGATCGATTCGATGAGAGGAGAGGATCCATCCGGATAGGTCCAATCAATAGCGTGGAAGGGGATCCATATGACCAGTCAGGTCAGGATCGAAGATGCTGACTTGTCGTTGAGTTGGCTCTGAGTCTTTTGCCTTTTCCAGACGTGTAGTGAGTACGTAGTAGTATTAATCAACGACCAGAATAATGAGGAGAAAAAGCCAAGACAGCCAGACTGACAACTCCACTGGGCTGAGGGATTTGCGGATGAAGAGTGGAAGAGAAGAAAGGCAGCGCGCCAAATGAAACCCCCTGCCAAGTGACCGCCGTTCGTTGGTCTCGAAGATCCACCCGTTTCGACGGCTGCAAGATTGCCGCCGTCGACGGTGGGATGTTGAGGATGATTGTCGTATGCATTGGTCGACTAATTTCGACCCTTCAAATGCCTCTACCACTGTAGTGATTGTTGTACACTGTTCATGCCCATCCACGAGCTCCCGACTGCATGGACGCGAGGTACCTACATCCACGTCTCGGTTGCAGCGATCATGGCTCGTGCGGAATCATGGCTCCTAATTGAGTTTGCGTGATAGTAATAGGATGATAGGAATAGGAAATAACAGAATAGGAATGAATGGTTCGGATGAATCCGCTCGGCCTCCGTGGAAAAGCGGCGGCGGTCTGTGGTTCAGGTGGGACCCGTCGTGGAGGTTATTACAGCAGATATCTGTGAAGAAGTAAATATGGTAGTAGGAGTCTTTTATAGAATAGTCTGTTCAAGAAGATTAGACACTATCGATGGGATATAGGGTTATTTGATGAGAATTGACCTGATCGTCTCTGCTAAGCTATCGACACTGTAATCTTGGATTATTTTGTGATGGTATGTGATTTCGACTCTGATAATTCTGCTGGGCTCTAGTGAAGAGTTTCCTTGCTTCGTGGCGTCTGCTTGTCTGGACCCTGTTCACTCGTCATGGAGCTCCACCTATTTATTTTTATAATAATCAGGATTATTATAATAATAATTCTTATTCTTTTTTTTTTTTCTTTTCTTTTTCTTTTTTCTTTATTATTATTATCATTATTTTTTTTTTCTTCCTTTTAATATTTTCATATTTTATATTTTCTTTTACTAGTCTATGATTATTCCTCTCCTCTACCTAGGATCCATCCGATGGAACACCCTTTTATTTGATCTGATGGGAAAATCCTTCCCCTCTTCTCCAGGATTCCGACGACGCTGCTGCTGCTTCGGCCCTGAGCCTGATGATTTGATGGGGGCATTTCCCTTTGGAGATTGTTGACGGCGGTCCAGTGATCCACCACCGCATCTTCATATCTATCTCTATCTTTCTCGTCTTTCCTGTCTTTCGCCTTCTTCTTCCTCTTCTTCCTCTTCTTTCTCCTTTCTCGTCGTTCGTCTTCTCCTTCCTCGTCTTTCGTCGTTCACAGCTTCTCTCTCTCTCGGCCTCCCTCCGGACCCATCTCGATCGTCCATCCTCGTCCCGATCAGAGACATCTGCCACCTTCCCGCGCGCCTTGCAGCTCTCTGACCGTCTGGTGCAGCCGCGTCTCAAGAACTGCTGCTGTTTTCCGTACACGTGCCGGTAGGTGATTTCTTTTATGATTGTTGTCAGGATTATTCTCTTCCTTGCGTCCCAACCTCGATGTTGAGACCACTTCCACTTCTAGAACCCAGAGGCCAAGTGGGTAACGTTCCCAGCCTCCCACGGTTATCTTCCCCTCCCGACCTTCTTCCCCCCCCTCTCATCTCATCTCTCTCACCTCCTCCATCCATGGATGCCCTCCGCCTCCGTTCCTCTGGTTCCTCTTCCTAGATCAAAATACCTGGTATAACCTCTCCTCCTCTTCTCGCCTCTCCTCCCTTCCCCGCCTCACTCCTCCCTCCCTCCCCCCCGTCTTCTGTCTCAACCCAGCCCGATCAGTGGATCGGTCAGTCATCCGCCCACCTGCGTTTGCTGTGCGCCCCCAGCCTCTTGCGCCGGCTCTTTGTCGGTTGGTGGCTCGCTCTGTCATCCGCGATCGACGCGTCGCTTGAACCTTTTTCGCGCTTTCGATTTTTCGCTGCAGCTCGCTCATATCATCACGGATGGGATCGTCCACTGATCGACCCTGCCTCGCCATCCCTTCCGTTTGACACTTCTTATACATACATCCCCCCCATCCTATCGTCCCTCGGCCTCTTTCCGTTTCTCATTTTGCTTCGTCTCTTCCTCCACGCTGTTTTCTTTTGTCCATGTCCTAATGACCTCACGGTAACGACTGGAACGACCGCTTACGCTCGCCCACTTTCTAGTCCGCGAATCTCTTTCCCCCCCCAACGATTGACGACTGGTCCCTGGGCTGCTCCGCGACGTTTGATGCTGGACTATCACGTCGGCCCTCCTCATCCCCCTTCTTACGACTTGATACGAGACCCATGATTCCGTGCTTCTGATTTGGTTTGAGCGACTTCCCGGACCATTCGCAAGCGCTGGTTTTCTTGTTCCTGGATGTAGATTTGCTGTCTTTTGACGACCTGCCACGAGCTTGCCACGAATTGCCCTTTTCCCTAACGATTTGTCTGCATCTTCTGTTTTTCTTTTGTCGCGCCAAAAGCCGTGATTCTTCTTTGCGTTCATATTTGCATGTCGAAGTGTCCCACGACCTACACAAACATCTCTTAAGGTACGTTGAACCGCTCGAGTTCAACGTCCACCATCGTCTCCGTCCGCCTTTCGAATCCCGTACCCCCGCCAACCGAAAAGCTGGAGCTGCCGTCGATTTCGCAGGTCCACACCCGAGGTCCTGTCGATATTCCCTGGTATAACCCCCACGCCGCCGAGCGACCCCTGTTGTCTGGCGACAAACTCCCGGCTCTCTCGCTCCCCACGGCTTCGCAGCCGCCGCTGTCGGGCCAGTCCTACCGGACGACCTACGAAGACGGGTCGGCGCCTGGCTCCAACAACGCCAGTACGCGCACCAGCTTGTCCGGCCCTGCGCCGCTGTCCACCGA
>MSJE01000020.1:0-94813 GCA_001931935.1 Aspergillus aff. floccosus IMV 01167
GTCGGGAGAACTCTTCCAGGCATGGCGATGGTTCAGAGGGTCGCGCTGGTGTTCCTGAGAATGAAAAGACTGGAAGCAGCGACGTAGAAATTCGGATGATATGGTTGGACTGGATCACGGTAAGACGGGGCGGGCGGCACTGGAATAAATGGGTTAGGGGAGGAGTGGCGTGAGCTTCACAACAAGGTATCCAGGCTCGGAGGTCCGAATGGTCCGATGCGAAAATTTCTCTGCGCGACGAGGTGAGACCCCTGGAATCTCCAAACAGTAACAAATGAGGAAAGAGAATAAACGGGAATCGACCGCCGAATGAGACACGAAATATTTGTTTAAAGTGCGGTTTATCAAAGGCTGCCAAACATCGAAAGCGAGGGAGGGAAAAAAGAGAACGGGACAGGGACGAGCACCTGATTGCTGCCGCCCGCCGTCTATTCAAGCCGAGGCTAAACCTTTTTTGTCAGCCCCCTGAACATGATAGGATGATCTAATCAATCACGATCCTTCTTTATTGAGCCAGAGAAGGTACTTTAGGGTCGTTCCATTGTGCTCCGTACTTTGGGGAAAAGGAGTCGATTGAGATAGGAGTCCAGAGTCGTGTTCTTTTTGGATGTCACCGTCTCGAGCGAATTGGGGGCCTTGAGAAAACATCAAGGGACACGATCCTGCATAGAGATTCTACTCCGTCGGTAGAGAATCTGTTTCAGGAGGTTCGTATATAGGCCCTACCTTACTCTCTTTATCAAGAGAATGAACAAAGAATCGTTTCCTCAGCCTGTCATTTTGTCCTTATCCGTCATAAGCCTCGATATCATTCGACCTGAAAGATGGAGTGGTGGAGACGGTCAATAGAAAACCTAGGGAGTCACGGTGGGCGCATCAAGGCCAATAATAATGGGGCCTTTTCTGGTGGCCACCAGATTCGGATAAGTGTAGAACCCGCCCCCTTCGCTTGTGGAAAAGAATTGGAGCCATGTTCGTGATGCGGATCATGAATTGTGATTTCTGCTGGACGAGGACATAACTACAGAAGAGTCCATATCGCTCCTCCATTCTTGTTCGATCAAACCCATTCAATGAAGACAGTACTCCGGAGTATTGCTCTTCAATATAAGCTTCCGATCGTGGTACAAAGTACGTCTGTCTGTTTCGGCAAATCCTTGATCAGGGTGATGATGATGACGATCATTTTCGGATAAATTGATGAGAGGCGTCACATCGATCCGGAATTATGGATCAAGGTTCAATACCCCCTCCATTCAACCATGGATGCATCCTCGACAGGACAATCCAATGTACCTCGACCATCGCCTGTACCCACATCCTATCCATCTCCCCAAATACCCATTGTACTAGCGACTACCGCCCCGATCCGGTCAGCCGTGACGGATTTCCACCTTTCCAGCGCGACCTCATGGGGTCTTTGATCACCGTCCATGAGAATGCTGAAACAGTTAAGCCAGACGATCTTCGTCGGTGACTTTATACCCGCTCGGCGAAAAGTGTCACCCAGCTGAGGGGAATGCGAATCTGACTGATCCAAAAGAGAAGGGAAAGAGGAAAAAGAAAACGAGTCAGTGGAGAGACAAGTGGTCAATTCAGGGGAGGGGGTGTTATATCAACCTGTCCCCCTTTCCACTGGTCTCTCCCCTTTGTCTTGTTGTGGTCGTCTCAAGTCCAGATCTCCTAAGGTTCAGGATCGATAATACTACATACGGAGTACATGTATCCGACGAATTCGAAGCGCCATTGATTTGACTTTCCCCAATCTATAACATCCTTCACACTGGGTCGGCAACCCCTGTCGACCTTACTTGAGCTAACTGTCAAGAAAAGTGGGGATTCTCATCCTTCTGTCAATCATTTTGTCTCGACCAAGGCCGCCAATTGCTCGCCCAGAGCCCCAGTCCGCAATTAGTTCCTGTCTAGCTCTCGCCCAGGGCACAAGCTTCTTTTGCTTCTCTTCCCCCCCCCCTCCCCAAGCGTTATCCAAAGACAGGAATCTTTCTCTTCTTTCTACCGAGCAAGGAATCTCTGTCTGTGATTGTCGTTGAAATTCGCCCACATGGATCCCTCCACGTTGTCATCATCGTCGTTTCCCGGCAATCGTCTGATCGCCTACCTACAGACTCTGGTCAAAGAGAAAAAAGGCCTACCATACGGTCTACCTGTCTGCGTGGCTCCTTCCCACACCATCACGAATTCCGAGACGTTGCTTCAGCTAGCGTCTCTCGTTGGCCCGCATATAGCTATTCTCCAGGTCCACGCAGACATCGTCGATGACTGGTCTGATGAGACGGTCCGCCAGTTGACCTCGTTGGCCAAGAGGCACGCGTTTCTAATATGGGAAAGCGGGCGGATCCTGAACGCAACGGTTGATGTTGTTGGCCGACAGAAATCCGAATCCCGGGAGGTGAGGAATGAGCTGGTGGATTTGATTCGGAAAAAGTACACAAAAGGCGTCATCAGGTTGGCCTCGTGGGCTGTGATGTGCACCGCATGGGCCTCCGGGGTGGCGGTGAACAACCAGGAAGCCGACATTCTGATTCCTACTCTGAAGGCTGCAGCTCGGGAAGCTGTCGCAGACGCTGTGCAAACCATCCGAACAGAGATCACGGCCAATAGCACTTCAAATGAGCGTCCTTTGAGCGGACACGAATCGACAGTAGAAAATAACGACAGCCACGCCACACACTTCCTGTCATCTGGCTATGCGGTGGATGAGAATGGCCTGGGACTCCCTCCACGGAAAGCATCCACCATATCTTTGACCCAGACAATCACCCAGCACACCGAAGATTCCACACACTCGCCACTAGAGCAACATCAATACGAGCCTACGGACGGTTTGGGATGCATGGGCTCCAATGATTCCATTATGGATAACGGCCTCCCACCACCGCCCCTTTTGGCACGTGGTCTGGTACTCTGTCTCCCCTCTGTGAATGACACTTCGTTCACAGCGGACTACCGACGGAGCTGCATCGCTGCGGCACGCGCCAATCAAGACTTTGTTGTTGGATTCCTCTGCAGCGAGCCATGGCACCTTGTATCTCAGAGGGATGATATCTTCGACACGGACTATTGTGGAGCCACAGAACAACAGCTTAACCCATACTCGTCCGACGAGGAGGATAAGCTGCCTCCGCTCGCTTTGTTCTCTCTCATCTCGCATAGGCTCAACTTAATGCGAGGCAAGCATCTCGCTGACTATAACGACGAGGAAGACGGAGACGTGGCGCCCACAGATACTAATTTGTCGGCTAAGATGGTAGAGTCCGATAACCCCTTGGCTACGAAGCTATTCTATATCGTCGAACAAGCAATCAAGTTCCAGGAAGCTTCCCGAAAGGAAAACAACAATCTGCAGTCGGCCGCGAAATCGAGACAGCGCCACAAGATCGTGCACATTCCGGTTGTGTCATTGCCGTGAAAGCAGCCCCAAGAATAGTTCCATCCCCAAAGGACCATTCGTTTATTCTATTATCAATATATGAAGAATTTTTTTTGGCATTGAATCGCTACACTTGTGCAGGACTGGGATATTTACGGCGGTCGTCGCAGCAATTGGAAAGATAGAGAGGAGTGTGGGTTTTGGCGTGGGTTTGGCGGGAGTGCCTTGCATAGCTATGATGGGTTCACTGATTTCTGGGTTGCATCGTTCCTGACTGTATATAGACCTTTGACTACAAATCACCATATATAAATATGGGATTACAAAGTATCGTATATGAATCTGGGATGGATAGCGAGTAAACTTCCCTTTTGGGGCATAGATCACATGACATTGTCACTCGAAGAGGCGAACGAACATCGAATGAAATGATTTCAACTTCCCCACTACCAACAACCTCGACTGCTTTCAGCTGATCGTGCCTGATTCGCATTGCCTGTCAAGATACCATGGTATGAGGCTTCTCGGCTGAATTTACGGAAAGGCCACATTGTATCCTAGCTTCTTGAAGCGATGATGGCCTACGACTAAGGCATACTCCCCATACTGTATGGACAGCAGTAGATAATTGCAGGATACCGTGCGATTGTCCTGGGGAGGCTGCAGGGTCTCTATACCGTAAGTCTATTGCGCTGACTGCAAAACAGCTAATGGTCCGAAGAAGCCTGGGCTGAGCTCTACCCACAATGGCTTCAGGGCCCTCACAACCATCCGACAGTTTGGAAGGCTCCTTTGGCAGTTTGAAACTGCATCACGTAACAAATGGCACGCGAAGCTCACCAGAGACCATTGGGCAATCCGCTGGCAGTCCGCCATCTATGCCAGCAAAGATGATGCGCAACAAGTCTGTCCTACCCGCGAAGGTCATCCTCTCAACTGGTGATGTCCTAGTGGAATATGTGTGCCTCGACAGCATCTCCAATACATCGCGTGAGAACGAAGGCTGTCGTTGGCAAGTCTCCACTGAAGATCTTAGCAAGAACAGTCCTTATTTCCGGGCACTGCTTGATCCCCTCAAGTTCTACGAAGGCCGACAGTTTTCGCAGCAGAAATCAACTATACAAGAATCGACGACTGCCACAAGGGACGCTATGGGAGACCACCCAGACGCATATGATACGGAAAATGGCTTCAGTTCGCTGCCAATCATCAAGCTACCCAGCGATCATTTTTCTTTCGAGCTCGGCATAGATGCCATTGAAACATTCCTCAAAATCCTGTCCTTCAATTCATTCATCGACGAAGAGCGGGAAACCTTCAACGCAGAAATGAGACTCAAGCCCCCATCTCTCGTCGCCAGACTCATAGAGCTAGCCGATGCGTTCAACTCTCCAGACGTCGTGCGAGAGGCCCTCACAAGATCTGCCTATTCTTTCGGCAAGAGCAAATCCCCGCCCCCGTGGAAGTTCGACACATCCATTCTCAAACAAAGCGAGGACAAGATCCGGCAAACAATATATATATCCCGCTTCTCGAATGAACGGACTGTCTTTCAAGTCTTTTCGCATGCCCTGGTCCTCCTCGGATCTAAATTCTGGGCTAATGGCATCGATACACCTCGCTCCACGACCTTCCGCTGGAGACATCTTTCCGACGGGCTAGAGGGTAGGCCCCTTCCCTACGCAGGATTCCTCCCTTCTCTATGTATCGGAATAATTTCGATTCAAAGCTAACCCCAAACACAGAAGAACTATACTACAGACGCCAATGCGTCCTGAATACCATCACCGATCTACAAGCCTCCTTCCTCCGTGCATACGGAGCCCTAGACATCCCAGACGCCACAAAACCACCATCCACATCTCACCAAACCACCACCACCACCGTGCCAACCCGCCACTACCAATGCCGCTGCGGCTTCGGCAACGCCAGCGCCTGCGACGCCTTCCACCTCGGCCAAATGACCCGCTTCTTCGCCCTCCGTACCAGGACCATCTTCCTCGGATCCACCCTGATCGACCCTGACTTCAACCCAGACGTCGATAGCGACGGCGCCGGCGGCAGTGATGACGGCCATGACGACCGTAGCCAGCCGCTCGCCTCCGCACCGCCCAGCGACATCACCGCCCTCATCTCTTCGCTCAAACAGTTTCCCGACTACCAGATCGACACGCACCACACTGGTTGCGGCGTCAGACGGCGTTTTCTTCCGCCACTGGACTGTATCGAGCGATTTGTAGGCGACAGCAGAGGTCTGCTGGGTGTGGATCTGCGGTCGTGGGATGCCGCACAGTGGCCCCTCGCGGCCGGGTCGTGGGCTAATCGGACTGTGCGGCGGGCTTTGGTGGTCGATGTCCATTTTTCGAGGATCAATGCCATTCGTCGAATGACGCCGGGCGTATCGCGTCCGGACTCGCCCGAGGAAAATGCTCGGTTGTTGTTTACAGCTAAGAGAAGGAATTGGGAGGCTTAATCGCCTTGTTTTGTTCTTCTGGTTTTTACAGGTATGTTGGATAGTACGCTTCGTATATACAAGACGCAAGGTGGACATTTGTGTACATATCAGTAGAATCAACTCTGGCCATTCTTCCCAGTTCCTGTCCCCAAGAACCCATGCCAGTAGATTCTCTGAAAGAAAGACATTGTCATATTTTAACAAGGGCATTGTCTTGGACCATTTGTAACAACCTCTACTGCGGCCAGACGAGTCTGCCCCCTACACAGACGAGCCAGGCTTGTTGAGAACCTAAAGAAGGGACTTATACTATGGACTGGAACTATTCAGGACATGTGAATGTTTAACCAGGATTCTGTCAAGCGCATTACCACAACTCTTACAAATGTGGTGATCAATGCTCCATGATCCCTTTGGATCTCCGGATCGAGTTCTAACAAACAATCATGAATCGTAAAGATAAGGTGGACAAGGAGTGCATACTTGTTCTGTCGTGCCATCTTTACCAGAAATCGTCCCCCCTCTGATTAGATTCCTCGTCCATGCCACCCTCAGACGGAGCCCAACCATGAGTCGCAGGAGGAGGGTCACCAGGCACGAGGGATTCGTCCCAAATATTAGGAAACGATTCGCTGTTAAGCAAACCGACGAATCCCTCACTTTCGGCAAGATCTAAGGATGAAAAGTCAATGCCAATGCCCGATGCGTCTGTGCGTGAGAGAACATTGGGATCCAATGTCGAGGTGGTTGGGTCCCCAGAAATTTCACCAGATTGGAGAATTGAACGAAACGGTGGCTCACTCGGAAAAGCCTGCTCACCAACAACAGGTGGTGCGTGGTCAACAGGAGATCTAGCTTTTGGTCCCTGAGGGGCTGGATCGCTATCGTCATCATCATCACAGCCATCATCGCAATGACCACCATGATCCTTGCTGAAAAATTCTTCCACCTGGCTTAGAAGCTTCCTGTAAATATTGAGTGCTTTCTTTGGAGCCGTTTCATTGACAGAAAGTTCATGTAGCCACTCGGACAACTTTCTCGTAGCCGTGGAAATTGTGGCAGCTTTATCCGGGACATGCTCACACTTAAGGGCCAGCTCCAAGAGAAGAACCGCTGCTGTTTGCATGAGGAAATGCAACATACACCACCACGGGGTGGACTTGTATAGGTCATCTGAAAAGGGGGGCTCAGGTAAAAAGCGAAGCAGAAGACACGCTGAGTTGATGCAATGGGCAGCATGTTCTTTGTTGAAATTCTCGACCTCGGCGAAAGGCTCGGACCCTTTTCCCTTGTCGTTCACTTCTAGATGGTAAAGACATGGCCTTGTTATTAAAACCTTGGTGCTGTAGTATAGGATAGCAAGACCTGATGTATGGCTTTCAGGGCTGGGTGTGGATTTGATCGACGTAAAATCATACACAGCCGGCAGGTTTACAACCCAGGAATTGAGGTCATCCAAGAGCGTTTGTATCGTCCATCGCGTGTGTCGCCAAGATGAACGTACGGCTTGTGGACCGTAGAGCTGGCTGGCCGCTCTCCGACCAATAGAGGTCAATAGCACTACCTGAAGAAAGTACAGAGCCTCGGATGGATCAGCATATTGAATATCACAATCTGCGTACTTCGCCTGGTCCTTCCCACCGCGCTTGAATGGGGTTGAGGATCCGCTCAACTGACTTGTTCGATCCTTTGACGATGCTAAGAGACGGAGGGCTTCTTCTTCTTTAAATTGTACTTCATCGAACGGAATGGGGAGAGGAGTCGAGTAGTCAGTATCGTGTATGCAAGAAGGGCGCCCAGTTATCACGCTGAGACGATGCTCAAGGGCGTAGAGAGACCACCAAACACGGTATTTTATCTCCTTGAGATCATCGGCAGTGGATCCAAGGTCGCGTAGGTGCAATCCAAGGTCAAGAGCCCCCTGTAGGGCATTTGTGCAAAGTCTCCAAGCTCTGAAATGATGCCCGGGCTATATCAGAAACAGATGCTTTGTAGTAACTGGAAGGAGCCCTAGACGTACCGGTTCATCTGGCCTGTAGCCAGCAGATAAAGTGAAGCCAATCCTTTCGCTTGGACCTGCTGGACATCGAAATGATCAAACTCTGTGCCATCCACGTTCAGCAGTCTAGCCCTTTCAAAATACACGGGGTGGTCTTGTTCATCTCCTTCGCTGCTATCGTCTGTCAACTGAACGAATAGTGCACCGATAGCAAACACCATGTTCAACACCGCGCGGAACCTGTTTCCTCCATGTATATGGGGGTCGGTCAAGACTGAGTGGAACTGCCGGTCAAAGATGGTCTTTCCGATGATAGGGAATGCCAGATGCACACGAGCAAAGTATGTGTTGTAGAGCCTTCGCGCCACATGTGCTGTGGGGAAACCGTCTGGGTCGGGACGCGGGCTATAACGAAGGAAGACTGGAGTGTCCGTATAATAATTCCATGCCGCTATGGGGGTTTCGCGCTTCGAAGATCGTCGCTGGGTGCCAAGTTGCCAGTCCACTTCCTGTAACCAAGTAAACTCTGAGCTTCTTCCAATGAATCCTGTCGCCAGTGTAGGACCGTCCTTATTGAAATCTTCTCTTGTCGAGTCAAGTGCGTGGGAAAAGGCAGAATGATAGTTCTCATTCTCGGGTTTGCCAGCGTCAGACCCTATGTCGATGGAGGATTCCTGTTTTCATTTAGTGAGAGATCACGAGGAAACGGGTCCGACAACACCACTTTAAGAGCGGCCTCTATCTCTGCATCCGAAAGACCAAGCTTATTACTCATGTTCTCGAGAGCCTTCTTATAGGAATCGAGGTTCTTCTCGAGGTGGGACACTTGTCTTCGCAACAGTTAGTATGCGTGATATAGTCTTCCAACTAGATCCACACTTACGTCCTGGCCTTCTCCCGTTTGCCCTCGGTATAGCAACATACATACCCATACTCGTGACACGTACGACATCCTGTATCTTCCCCAGAGCATTTAATCTTCCTTGATCTGCAGTATTCACACGCTCGGGTAATGTGTCGCCGACGCATCCTTGATGAATCTTCGCGAGAGGACAGTCGGGGTATGGGCACTTTCTTGACACCACTGTAAGCGGATAGACGTCTTGGTGTGTCGGTGGCATTGCTGCTACTCGTAGCGCCCAGATTTGCGAAGGGATGGGTAACATGATATCGTGGCTCAGGAAGGAAAGGATTGGATTGACTGCCGGGAAAAAATGGATTGTAAAGGTTATTTGGGTGGTATGGGTTAGGATTTGGTGCAGATCCTGTCTGGTATGAATCCAGTGGATTCTCTTCATAGGCATCGAATGGGGTTTCCAGGACACCTGGAAGATTCTCAGGGGTTTGAGCGTACGAAGATGATTGACTCTCCGGACGATCTGATGACGATTGGCCGTATAGATTCATATTAGAAGTCTCGTCCTGTAAGGATAGATTGGTTAAGGTCTGTTTGGTAGTATGGGGGGCCCTGGATGGGGATTGAAATACATAGGAGATCACATACGAAATCATCGGGACTTTTCACATCGTCTGAAGACGAGTGTAGAGATTGGAAGGCCCGGAGGTGTTCCTTCCAGGCTCGAAGGGGCGCTTCCCCCAAGGCAAGAGCCATTTCGGAAGACTCCAATACCTTCCCAAAAGTGTGATGAGGCATGATATGCATGTTTCATGCACCTAACTTGATGGAAATGAGAAGTCTCGAGGAAGAGCCACAGAGCGTCATCTCGCCAGAGGTCTCGTTGTACACTAGACAGTATTAAAGCCCTAAAGGCGTACCTTTCCGGTTCCCCACTCGGCAGAGCACAAGAGGAAGGGAGTGATCCATGTTGAAGGAAAGGAGACTCTAGGCTTTATGCCATGGAAACGTCACGGCTATGCGTGGTGGACGTTGGCTGAATCAGCTCATGTCTATCCTGGTTTCTTACCTAAGTAGTTCGGACATCAACTCTGGTGCGGAGAGGTCGGAAGAGAGAGTCATCAAATGGCTATAGATGGCAAATTTCCGTCCAGTGTCACTGGGTTCTAAGGTATTGCCTATGTCGGGCAATGTTGACAGACTGATGCCATGTTCTAGAGAGGGGGTAATCTTCTGATCTTGGGGGGGGGGGCCGAAAATTGGGCAACAGAGTCAGTTCTAGTTCCATATAGGCTGGCTTGACTCGATGATAGGAGTTATGGGAAAGCAAACTCAATCCCCCTCCATAAGGGTGGTGCAATGGGTGTCGTTTCCAGTGTGGTGATAACCACTGTTGGCATGGACTCTGGCACTCTGGGTCACTGGACCATTGTCTCTCGAGAGTCTGTTCCGGACGAGTCTCATTTATGCAACGCCGACTGGCAGATGGTAAAGTTATGAAGGTATTTACGGTCCCATGAATCGTGTCATGCCAGCCTCGCTGATAGGTCGGGTTATCAAGATCCGTCTCGGAAGCAAGATGACACCGAGGAAGACCGAGGTTCTTCTGTACAGTCTCGACTTGACTCGTGAAGCTGGGCTATGTGTCAGAGTAGAGCTTTGCTGAATTTCTGGCCGTGGACAAGTTTCACGTGCAAGTAGCCAACTGAAAAGAAATCTACGATGGTAACCCACCAGAGCCCCAGTTTATGTACTCTCAGAATTTTCCAAGCTTTTCTTCGTCTCCGTGGGCCGACGGTCTTTGGAGGTCAGAATCATGTCATTCATTCTGGTGACGTTGCCCTACATCATTTCGTGTTATAACACCATCTCGTTTGTTGGAACATTGAACCGGCTAAGATACTCAGCGAAGACAAGCCCCTGCATGGTCGCCTCATTTCGCCGAGAAGACTCCTAGTGGATGGTAGCATCGGGATGTATATCAGAATACTGTGACCCTGGTTGAGCTGGCCTTACCCCTATACATTTAATCCACCGATAGGGTTGGAGCAAGAAGGACAAAGAATGTAGATGGAGTCTACGGATGGTTGAATAGTGGTGGTATAAACCATGGGAAAAAAAATGTGTATATGATGATTTAGAATTCAGAATACAAACTGAAGGAAATGACGATGAGCAGAATACCAGCAGCACCTTGACGCAGTCCGAACATCATTAATACTCTATACACCCAGGAAATATTACTCAATGACATAGCCTTTCGCAATGGACTTGACATCCTTCGAAAAGCCAGTGCTTTCGCCTTCCATTTCTAGCAAGGCGACATCGGTGACATCGACTTCCACGAACGGACTGGCCTTGGTGAAGCGCACATTCATGGGGAAGAACTCATTTTCATCGCCGTCGCCAGTGGCCTCGAATTCGAAGCTACCCGAGGCATTGCTCTCGTCCACGGTGCCGATAGTCCAGTCAAGGCTGTCTCCCGATACTTCGTATACGGCATCAAAGCTTGACACTGTGGGCTCCTCTGTGCTGTACGGAATCGTCACAACAACGTCTCGGAGAGTGTCTGAGCCGGTCAGCTCGTACTCGACCGTCACCGTAGTGGACTCCGAGCCTTTGTTGATCCAAACGGTGAAGGTGATCGGTAGAATGTCGGCGCTATCGGAGCCTGAACTAGCAACGCGCCAGCGCAGGACAGCAATCGAGTTGTTATCCGGGAATCGCTTCGTCGTGTCCTTCAACTGAATGGAGGAAGAACTGGTAAATGCCGTTTTGTCCACATTCGGATGCGTGCGGAATTGAGCACCATGTGTGGGGTTGGCAATGAGACCAAGTCGGAGTTTGGTGAATGCCGGGTCTGTGATGCGAAGCTGGAGGTCTCCCTTCACTTCGAACGACTTGAGGGCACCTTCGCGAGTAAGCGCAGCAGAGATCGTTTCGGCAATGGTAACATGAACAGGCTCGCGGTCCGTCGACAGAGAGGGCCGGGCTGAGGAAGTTTGGACAGGCGTTGACGCTTGCGGGGTGACCAAGGGGCTAGACTCCTCCACCTCCGGACCAAGGTCGCCGCGGACTTTCTCATAGATATCTGTCGTTTTCGACTTCTTTCCGAGTTGCATGCCCTTTCCACGAGTTGGCAGGGGTCTGCAGAAACAAAATAATCAGTAGCTGCTGGGTACGGTCGAGGAGGGGCATCTCATACTTGGCAAAAGTTTTCTTCTTTTCGGCCTCATAAGTATCATACGTATCGGGCACAGCAGGGCGGGATGGAGGGGTATAAACGGGGTAAGACGGGGTTCTGGGGGCCATGGCTCGGCCGGTGCGGGCGGCCTCTTTCCGCTGCATTTCGAGCTGTTTGGCCTTTCGTTTGCGCTCCTCGCTGGCTTCGAGTTCTTTGTTCTATCGAGTTCAATTAGTCTCCGATCACCACCTCGACCACAAATCGTAGAGCTATAGATGCATACCCGTTCAATGATTTCCTGGATCCGTTCTTCGTGACTCTCCATCTCCAGGAAGGCCTTGATCTGCGTAAGAGAGAGATTTTCCCGGTAGCCCATAGTCACTAGCTCGTCGAAAGCGCTGAGCAACTCGAAGGCATTGCGGAGAATTTCCCGCTCATCCAGACTCTTGCAGATGCTGGTAGTAACTTGAGCGAAGAGGTGAAGACTGTCGATATCTTGCAGAATGTTCGATTGCCGATTGGTAATGAGAACGATGTACAGCTCGTCCAGGGGTTGATAAACGAAGCGGACGTTGTCTTGTTCGACGGTGGTGTGTTGGGTACCGGAGTCCGCGAGCTTGGGAAAAGACGCGAGAAGGGCTTCAATCCTGGAGCGAGCGATTTCTCGGAATTGACGCGACAGGACAGCCTTCCCCCCTCGGGTGCATATGGAGGCGGCGAGAACGACCTATTTGTGCGTGTACCAGGAGTGATTAGCTATGGTGCGAGGGACAACACGATTGGGATGAGGGAGCGCCCAAAATCAAAAGCCTACCATGGTGAGTTTGGAAACAGACCGGTCGGGAAAGAAGACTCAAGGCGGCGGAGACAGAGGAAGAATCGCAATGGAGGGTTGGTAGGACTCAAGGCCGCAACGGAGATGATGGATCGATGCCAGATAGACCAAACCAGCCAACTGCCCCCTTACTCAGCACACCGCCTGGCCCGTGCTCAGCGCTATCCCCTCGCTTACCACAAAAGCACTTTGCTGCTTGCAACCATCAACCTCTCCATCTTCCATCTTTTTACCTTGCCTCCCTTCTTACCTCACCTTTCGCTGGTAGGGAATTTACTCTTTAACCCCTTCCTTTTTTACTCATTCCAGATTCTTCGGTTAAACCTCGCCCTGCCACTCCCTAGAGTGCGTTCTTTCGCCTACACCCCTTTTGGGACGCCACTCGCGACCCAACGGCTCCGACACGGAACGCGCTGAAACTTCACGCGCTTCATCTAATCAACCACATTCTACTCCTTCCATGAAATGACTACGACTTCCGCATTAGCCGTTTCTGCCATGGAGGTTCCCGGGGTAGATGATACCATGGAGATGGCTTCTCCTTATCAAGCATATGTTGATGATTTCGATATCGACCTTGATGTCATGGAAGACCAGATCTCAACGACCGACAAAGATATGATGGGGGACGATGACTACCAAGATGCTTCACATGACATGGGACTCGATCCCGACGGAGCAAACGATGCGGACATGATGGATGATTTCGCCGAGCCAACGATGACAGACGCCGATGACCACTACCCTGACACAAATGATAACGTCGAAATGCATTACAGCGCAGAGAAGTCGTACGAGGCTGAGATGCTGGAAGACGACTACGATGAGGATATCGATGCCCCCGTGCCAGAGTCCCATGAAGATGCTCCTTCTCACGAGTATCATAGCACCGACGAAGCACAGGAGCATCCTATTGCAGAAGAACCCAAGACTGCCCATCACAAGATTGAGAACCCGAGCTTCGAACACGATCCTGAGGCACAAGCAGAATTGGCTCGCGATGAAGATGGCGAGAGGAAGGAAGAGTCAGATCCGCATCATGATGGTGATAATCCGCGTTTTGTTGCCCAAGAACCTGAGTCACATCAGCCTGAGGCAGACAATGCATCGGAAGCCTCGCACATCGCTAACAAAGCAGAGCAATCAGATCACAAGGCTGTGCCCTCTGAAGATCAGGACGACAATTCCGCGATAGTGAACCCACCAGAACTCAAGGAAGATGCCCAGGAATCTAAAGTAGCTGCGGCTGAGGACCAAGGGTCGGACGCCCGGCAACTAGAAGGCTACTCACAGGCGAAGGAAGAAGAGATTCAGCCAGCTCAGCAACATGAGGAAGCGGCTGATACGACCGAACACAATTCAAGCCTGTACCCTGTGAAGGTCTATTATCAAGAGAACGAGATCTCCTTGTTCCCTCCGCAAGAAGGTGACTCATCAGAGACGTTTTTCCTTGAGGATGAGAGCCTTGCCTATGAGCCTCTCGGAAAGCTTTTCGCTTCCTGTCGAGAAGTCCTCCGGGATCATATTGGGGAGAATGAAGTCCTAGTCATGGATGTTGATTCTCTGAATATTCAACTAACAGAGGTTTGCTATTCAGTCCCTTTATCAATTTACATCTGTATACTAACTATCTTCGTTTAGGATTCCATGCACATCTCCAAGGTGACTTTGCATCAGATTGTCGATTTATATTTGCGCCTGTGCCACAATGATGGCGTTGATGAACCAGAGGCCCTTTACCTCACCCTTAGTACGAGACTGACTATCGCTGCGGAAGTGTCTGATCTTCTCTTGGCAGCAAGCGAGGGGAAAGGATTGTCTGAGATTCATTCTTGGGATGGCTACCAGGAAGCAGATGCTGTTTCAGCCGATGCTGATGCTGGAATTGAAGGAGGCCACTCTCCCAGAGAACCGCATGACGAAGCTTTTCCAGTCGAGGAATACCAACAGTCCCCAACAGCAACAGGCGTTGAGGCTCATACAGAGACTGCCCAGCACGAAGAGGCTGCTGATGACGATGAGAAGCACCATGGGCTTGAGCAAAATGGCAAGCTCGGAACGCACACAGATTCCGGCCTTGAGATACAAGACGATGCCTCTCCGCAGGCTAGACTTAATGGTAACGAATCGCAAGAGGCCCAGGAAACCGAGGGGCTTGAACACGTGGATGAGAGCTATGATCCCCAGGATGAAGAAGGTCTTGAAGACCCATCATATGACTCCGAGGAACAGCATACTGAATCCACAGCCACCATCACCCAGCTTCCCGCAACTGAATTGGCAGAGGATCAGAATCCTGATGAAGATGACGATGTGGCTGGTGACGATAGCATCCGTTCGGGGACCAACGACGAGACCTACGACCCTGATCTCGTCGATGACGACCATGTTGAAGAATATCAGCGCAATGATGATGAGCATGACGACAACGACGGACTAGCTGAGAACTATGGGTCCGGTGAAGTATACGAAGCGGAACTCAACGTGGGAGATTCGTACGAAGAAGAAGCCTTGGGGGAAGATGACCATCCTCACGAAAATGACGCAGTGGATGTAGCTGCCGAGCACAATGAGGAAGATGCCGAAGAGACTTCGCGAGACGATGTCGACGACTCTGTGAGCAAAGATTCCGAGCCGGTGTTGGACCAGACGCTCCCAGAATCTACAGAAATCAATCTCACGACTACTCAAGACCCGGCCAAACACTCACTAAACGGTGATATGAAGAGCCCGTCCAGAAGCCCCTCTGGAGTTTGTTCTGAGACAGCCCACGATGAAAACGGGCCACCCACAACGGAGTCCGCTGCAGAAGATCCACGTGAAGAGCTGGAATTCGACGAGGGAGAGCTCTTCGACCTAGGCATCCCAGAAGACTTCGACGCTGCAAACGAAGGAAGCAGCGATAAACTGTCTGGTTCAGCCTCTGTCAAACGCCAACGTGATGAGGAAGATGAATTTGAGCTGGTTGAAAGCCCCAGCCCCGACGTGAAGCGATCACGGTCCTCATGATCCTCGCATGCGACGCCCGTGTGCTCAATCCGCTATTATGGCTCTTTGCATTTCGATTGATGATCTACCCGCTAACTGATAACGCTGTCAATCGAAGACGCCTTTTGACACGCACTACTGTCCTTGAACTCAAGGGGTGGCAGGACCCAAAATTCCAGGTATGTGTTGACTCCGCGTCCCCCACCTTTTCCCATACCCGGCATAGGATATACTCCCAAGTATACCTTTCATTTGGCGTCTTCCAGCCGCTGGGACGCCCTGTAAGTCTAGGTTTGTACATGATATTTTCCGGGTCATAGCCTCGTTTTATTTTTCTGTTCTCCCCTGTTGTTCTTTACTGCTTTGTGGCAAAACGCCTGTGAGATACCTCTTGTGAAAATGTTCGGCGTTTTGGGCGTGTTCATGGGAGGAATTGATACCAAGATTCTGTATTTCGGACAGTAACTAGCATCGGAGTGCTGGTTATTGGGTACGCAGGATTCTGGTCGGTGAAACTTCACGATTAGAGAGCAGATGTCCCCAGTAATATGAAGATGGATGGTTATTTGCTGGTGCAACTCATGGTAACAGTTGTAGGATCATTCTTGGATTGTTTTTAAGTAGCCAATTGATATGCAAGGGATCGATCGATCATAGTATGGAGTATACTGTCTACCTAGTAGTATCAACATAGGTAGTCACTGGTGTATTTCGTGATCCCCACCGATCCTTGCATCCGACAGAATCAATCTACTTTAGTTGTTTATTAAAGGAGAAGGGCATCCTGCCAGTAAGGTACAAATGGAGGGTTTGACCAGAAGTTTTGATATTATTTTCGGGGCAAGTTACGGAAGATAAAAGGGGAAGAACGGATGGATATTCGACGACGTTGTTTCATGTGGTCGGTAGTCTGGATCAACCGAAAACAGGCCACAAAGCTGTTTGAGGGGAGGGGGGAGGATGTGAAACGCCGATCTGGGACGGGAACAGTGCAGGAGCCTACAGCCATCTGTACAAGAACATGCAGGAGCACTCCGGTCTATATCTGCATTGATGCTTCATTGATCTAGCTTGTGGAATAGAACATGCCTCTACAGATTGCGGCAAAGATATAAAGCTCTGCAGAGTTTGATTGCGATGGTGATTTTTATCCTTCGGCCTGTCCATGGGATAAAGTCCCCGTCAAGCGCTATTAATAGCACTTGACCATCTAGGCAGTAGGTATAGAAGAGCGTTGCACATCTTGGCGGGCAAAGATCGGTATGGCGGCCCCTGAATGTGTAGAGGGTCTGTTGCTTGATGCGAATGGGTTAAGTCGCAAAGAATACTAATCGACGACATCTTTGAACCTCGCTATCTCGTCCACCGAATTCGATCCGAATTCCAACGAGGTGAACTGACGCGTCCAGAATCCCTGGGTCCGTCCGAAACGGGTAAAATGCGCCCCCACCGCACGAGCATTTGGAGGCCTCAGGCAGGAACAATTCCATCTTCGTCTCCCTTCATTCGTTTCCCTCCATTCCTTCATGATTCACCTCCCTCAGTCCCTCCGTCTCCTTCTCTTCCTCCTTCTCCCTTCCTCTCCCTGTTACCGATCCCTTCACGACTCGGGGGTGGAATGCCTTCGTTGATGTCGACCGACGACTGACTACCTACCTTACCACTGAACGACCACCAGACTAACCGCCCGCCGCCCGTGGCCACCACTCACCCGACCCTCTGCACTGGCCAGCCAGCCAGTCCCGGTCCGCCCATTCAGCCTCCCCCATTCTCCGTCTCTTTCATTCATCTTCTCTCCCTCTTCACCTGGAACTCCCACCTTCTATCCACCGTTCGCTCTTTTCTTTTCTCGCTCCTAGGAACCCTATCTCTGGTTCCTCCCTCAAACTTACCCCAAGAAGCATTGGAGCCCTTATTACCGAGGGAGCTGTCCGCTCCTAGTCCTCTCGTTCACCATGATTTCGAACAAGTATGACCTTCCATACATGGTCGCCGTCCTCTCGCAGCTCTCTAACCGGTCAATCCCGTATTCTGCAGATACATCGGCCTCATGTTGGCCATTTTGTCAACAATGGCTATCGGTATGCCTTACCTCTCCTCTTCACTCCACAGCCATCCCTCATTAACCGTTTCTTAGGCACAAGTTTTGTTATTACCAAAAAGGTTCGTCCTCATCCAATCCCGTCGTCGCCGCCGCCGCTGTCGCCGACAACATCACGTTACCACTATTCAACTCCTTCCATGATACCACATCACTTCCGACGGTTCCACATGCACGGAAACTGACGATCGCACCCAGGGTTTAATGCACGCCAACGAGCGACATGGATTTGAAGGCGAAGGCTTTTCCTATTTACGAAGCCCCATCTGGTGGGCTGGTGTCTCGACATGTACGCGAGTTTGGAACGGTTTTACATCCCTCACGGCAGGGCGCTGACATGAATGATAGTGGCCGTGGGTGAAGTTGCCAACTTTGCCGCTTATGCGTTTGCGCCAGCAATTCTGGTCACTCCCCTGGGAGCGTTGAGTGTTCTGATCGGGTGGGCTCACCTCTGTTGTCTGACACCGGTCTTCTCTTGCTGACTAGTATCAGTGCTGTCCTTGGTTCCTATTTCCTTCAAGAGCGACTCGGAACCCTTGGGAAACTGGGCTGCGCAATGTGCCTGTTAGGTTCCGTCGTGATCGTTCTCCATGCGCCTCCGGATAAAGACGTGGAGACCATTGAAGAAATCCTCGGTTACGCCCTGCAGCCAGGCTTTCTGCTCTACTGTCTGGCTGTTGCGATCTTCTCCACCGTCATGATCTACAGAGTCGCTCCTGTCTACGGCAACAAGAACCCTCTCATCTATATCTCCATCTGCTCCACCGTCGGCTCTGTCTCCGTCATGTCCGTGAAGGCTTTCGGGATTGCCGTACGACTGACCTTCAGTGGTAACAATCAGTTTACCCATGCTTCGACTTATGTGTTCATGGTCGTCACGGGTTTCTGCATCCTCACGCAGATGAACTATTTCAACAAGGCTTTAAACCAGTTCTCTACCTCTATGTAAGTGACTGATGGTGCTGCACGTGGCATAAGGCTGACAATCCTCGCCCAGTGTCAACCCGCTTTACTACGTCACCTTCACCACCGCCACTCTGTGTGCCTCCTTCATTCTCTTCAAGGGCTTCAACACCACCGACGCGGTCAACACGATCTCGTTACTTTGCGGATTCCTTGTCATCTTCTCCGGCGTATATCTACTGAATCTCTCCCGCCATGACCCCGACGGACGACAGGTGCTTAATTCCAAGTTGGATGACGAAGGTGTTCCGACCGATGGCATCGCTAGCTTCCAAACGCGTCGGTCCATGCAGTCTCGCCGAAGCAACGAGCCCCACCGCCGGAGTTCCTCCAGCATTGCATACTTGAACGGACACGGTGACCGAGAAGGCTTAATGCGTGCTTACGATGTGGAGACCCAGGCCTTTGGCTTGTCTGAGTTGACCGAAGAGAGTGATGGCGAACCAGGCCCCACGTATAAGAAAAGCGATGATGTTGAGCGTGCATCTCACCAACCTACCAAGCACGACGAGCGATAGTATGACGCGGCCATCGTCGACTTTTCTTTTCTTATCTTTCCTTTTCTACTCTGGGTTCTACTATTATGATGAGGTCACTGCTGTTACGTTTAAACATTGTTATCCACCTTTACGCTCCTCTGCTTTATTACACTCGACATTGCTACCTACCTTTCTCACCAACCGCCTGATGCATTGTACTACTACTACTACTACTACTACTACTACTTCTTACGCACAAGTTCTCCGGATGAAGAACAAGCGACGGTCATGAATGATTTGGACGTGGACGTTGATTGGAATGGGTTGCATGGGTTTTCGGGTTTAGATGCCGGCGCAAAGGCCTGCAGCCAATACCAGGATTGTATATACGCATCAGGATCCAATTTTGAGATAGATCTTCTATGTATGATTTGGTTGTCGCATACGGTTCCTTGATCTGTTGGGAGTTTGGCAGGGCGGCGGAAAAGCAGCGGGTGATGAAGTCAGCGGGGAAGTTGGTGCCGATCAGCTGCTCGCCCGCATCGTTGCGACCATTCTTCCAACTTCTTGCAAGAGGCTCTGACTCCAGATAGATCGTGATTTTTTCCTCTGACCTGGTTCGACAATCTTTCTTCTGTTCTCTCTCTCTCTCTCTTGTCTACCCAGACAGAACCAATGTCGACACCATGCCAGGCTTGTTGCGGAGGTTAATCGTTTTCACCGCGGCCGAGGGGCTGATTCTCCAGGCCCCGGGAAATGGTCTGCGAAGTAACGGACATAATGAGTCGTCGTGTGTCCGGATTGACTATAAAACCGGCAAGATTTCTATATTACCGACTTCTCCGGTGGAACCGCACGAACGAGATTCTGGATTAGAAACTTATGGGCTTGTTGGTATGCCGTTACCCAGCAGCATGTTGATTCACCCCATGAGCCAGTGATTTCTTGTTTGCTCGTTTCCGTCCACTGATTCCGGCTTAATAAAAAAGGTCTCCTGTCTGTTGCATCGCATTCCTTTTTGATCCCAATCACCCAACGCCAACAAGTGGCGCAAATCCAAGGCAAGCCGATCTACACCATTACCAACGTTGCAGTCATCCCTACGTCGTCACAAGCCGATGCGAGTCGTGCTATTGCTCAGGCGAAAGAGCACATGGTCCAGGGAGACCTAAGCCATGACGACACAAGTTCGGAAGAGGGCATATCGGACGCAGAGACTGACGGCGGAGACACCGAGGTCAACAGCGCTCCGCCCTCGCCAGTCCGGGAGACGTTCCATTCTCGAGGACGCAGCTTCAACAGCATTGCTGAAGACGTCATTGGGAAGAAAGTTCGGTTTGGGCGCTTCGCCGCAAACTGGCTGTCGCGAAAGACGCTCGGACTGCCCGGGCTTGGGACCGTGAACCAGGATATCCCCAAAGCGGTTGCTGAGGATGACCCACTAGCCAATAAAGGATGCAATTTGGATACTCCGAATACAAAAGACGAAGTTCCGGCTCCTGTCCCAAGTGATACTGCTGCACTGTCGGAGCCCCCAAGAGATTGGTCGCCCTCAAGTCCAATGGTGGAATTTTTGCCGAAGCTCTTGAAGTATACCCGACTATTATTTGCTTCTCATAACTTTTTCTTTGCATATGATTATGACCTCACGAGACATATGGGTACTCAAGAATCTTTCCTCAAGGACCCTTTACCGCTACATAAGGCCGTGGATGAACTGGTTCGTTTCTTCATCTTATCCCAGGATCTCCTATTGGTGCTGACTTTACCATTAACAGTATTTCTGGAATAAACATCTAATGACGCCTTTTATTGTATCTGATGCTCATAGCTTTGTTCTGCCTCTAATACAGGGCTTTGTTGGTCAGCGAGAATTTACTGTTGCTACAACAGAGCGACCGCCCACCGAGACTCACTTAGATGAAACCAATTTGTCTGAAGGTCACATTTTGGGTGGCAAACAAGAGGGTCAAGAAACTCCCACGGACAGCTATCAGAAGCAGTTTTTGCTCACTCTGATATCCCGACGTTCAGTCAATCGTCCCGGTCTCCGGTATCTTCGACGAGGTGTTGATGATTATGGCAACACAGCCAACAGTGTAGAGACGGAGCAAATACTCTGTGTCCCCGACTGGGATCCCTCCCAGAAGGTCTACTCCTACCTCCAAGTGCGCGGGTCCATTCCGCTATATTTCTCTCAATCGCCGTACGCGTTCAAGCCGGTTCCTGTCATACACCATTCGACGGAGACCAATCAACTCGCTTTTGAACGGCACTTTAGGGATTTGAGCCGGAGGTATCGGAAGATCCAGGCTGTTTCGCTCATTGACAGGCAGGGGGGTGAACTGAAACTGGGGGAGCAGTACGAAAAGTACGCCCAGGCCATGAATCAGTCGAACGCGATGGGTGGTGCGCCTCTTGGATTGGAATGGTTTGACTTCCACAATGAATGTCGTGGGATGAAATTTGAGAACGTGAGCCGGCTCGTAGACCGCCTTGAATCCACCTTGAACGAATATGGCGACACGGTCCTGCAAGATGGCACCGTTCTTCAGGACCAGTCCGGTATCATTCGCACCAACTGCATGGACTGTCTCGACCGGACCGGTGTTGCACAGTGTGCGTTTGGCCAGTGGGCCCTGGAGCGAGAGCTCAAACGAGAGGGCTTCAGTGTCAGCCTCAGTGGCGACTCATCAACTCAGTGGTTTAATACCCTTTGGGCGGACAATGGAGACGCGATCTCCAAGCAATATTCCTCTACGGCAGCCCTGAAAGGTGACTACACGCGTACACGGAAGCGTGACTACCGGGGGGCATTGAATGACTTTGGACTCACATTGTCCCGGTACTATAACAACATCGTCAACGACTACTTCTCGCAGGCATGCATCGACTACCTGCTAGGCAACGTCTCCACACAGGTGTTCCAGGAGTTCGCTCTTGAGATGAAAACTGCCGACCCGGGGATCTCAGTGCAGAAGCTGCGTCAAAACGCCATCGACACCAGCTGCCGTATCGCGATTAGTGACCAGTCTGAGGAGTTTCTCGGCGGGTGGACGATGCTGACGCCCCGTCAGCCCAACACGCTGCGCACCCTCCCATTCGAGGAGGCCGTGCTCCTCCTCACGGACGCAGCCATCTACAGCTGCCGCTTCGATTGGAATACCGACAAGGTGCTGTCTTTTGAACGCATCTCGCTGCGCTCTGTCTCCCACATCAACTACGGCACATATATCACCTCGATCTTGACTGACGCGCAGACGGACGAGCGCAGCAACGTGGGCCTGGTCATCGAGTACCGCGAGGGGGACGCAAACAACGCTCTTCGCGTGAACACCCGCTCTCTCCAAAGTAGTGTCGATGCCGAGACCCTTAATAGCAACACGCGTGCCTCCGATGAGTGGGATCTGTACTCTTGGTTCCGCGGACCCTCGCGGTCCGCCCCGCGCTTCCTCGCCTTCAAGGCCCTTCCGCTGTCCAGCTCGGTCACTCAGACGAAGAATGCGGGAGCTGCGACTGTCAGTGAGACTGACTGGATGCGGACGATCTGTGAGGAGATCGAACGCGCCATGACGGCAGGGGAGACGAGGGTGTCTGGCGCAGACGACAGTGCATCTGAGGGCGTCTCGTCTGTCGTGCGACATTCTGACATCATTTCGCTGGAGGATGCGAAGAAACGTACGGGGTACTTAGAACATTTGGTCTATGATATTAAGAAGATGGTGTGGGCGTAGAACGCCCGTTGCTTTCGTACACAATGCTTGATACCAGCTACACATGACATGTACACGGCCTCTTTTATATACTAGATATCGGATGCTTTAACATCGATGCTAATTATTCATATATTACAATATTCCTGATCATCATAAGTCATAGATAATGCCCAACTGTCCAGCATATACCCCGAAACAGGTCAATCCGCATACCTGACCATCCGCAACACCTCCGACTCCAACCCTAAACCCCCAACCCACTGATCCATGCGGACTCCCTGGCGAAAATGTTCTGCAAGATGCTCCCCACGCTCCATCCAAGTCGCCAGTTCGGCACCGCAAAACCCACACCGACTGCGCAGCGGGCCCTTCGTCTCATCGCGCCGCCAGACATCCAGACTCGCGGCCGGCGTCTTCGTGCACCCGTGGAACTTGCGCAGATGCTGCCACAGGTGGTCCTTGCGGGTGAACGACCGTTCGGCTGCGGGCTTCTCGGCGCAGACGCGGAAGTCGTGCTCATCCCAGTGCGCAGCTGTGGCCGGGGCGGTCGTGCAGAAGCGACACTCGGCGGGTTCCGACCCCAGTGTTGCAGGGGGCAGCAGCTCCGCAAGCGACGGCGTACAGATCCAGGTGTCCAGGGGGAGATGCACGGTGGTTTCGTGGCGGTACCAGTCGTTCTTCTTCTTGAAGGTCTGCGCGCAGAACGTGCAGTGGTACTGGTTCGCTGCCGCTGAGGCGGACGTCCGGCGGCGGTGCGGGCGTCGACGACGCTGTCGTGACGGCGGCCTCCCCGCCAACGGGACACCAAGACTGCCTCCGCTGTCACTGAGGGAGTAATGGCTCCACGCAGACGCAGACGACGACACGCTATCGGACGACGCGCCGCCCCTGCCCCCTCCGACAGAGGAGCCCACGCACGACGACGTCTCGTCGAACGCGAGGAACGCATTCAGCGCGCCGTCATCCAGTCCACCCGCATCGGACCCCTCCGACCCGGCACCCGCACTCGACGCAATCGCATCCTGGATCACTGACTCCGCGACCGGATCGTCCTCCGGCGGCGACGCCTGCCAGCGCTCCAGCGGCGTCATCGCCGTCCACGCGGTCGAGACGTCCGCGCGCGCCGCGGGCATCGGCGACCCAGCGCGGTGGATAGTCAGTGGCGCCGCCGCGGCCGCGGCCGAGTCGGCCTTGTGTTTCTGGCGCCGCCGCGCGTTGGCGAACCACGTCGCGATGCGCTTGCGCGAGAACCCCGTTTCCTGCGCGAGCCGCGTCTTGTCCTCCTCGGACGGATACGGATACTCCTGGTTCTGGGCGAGCCAGGCGCGCAGCACGCGGGCGCCACGCCGCACGAATTGCTTCGACTCCGCCTTGGAGTCTTCGGCGACGGGATGGGACAGTCCTGACGTGGAGGGACGGTGCGGCTCCCCGGGCGCGGGCTCGTGCTCCAGGATGGCGTCCTCGGTGTGCTCGCGGAGCCCGTGCAGATTCCCGAGGACCGGTGCCAGCGTCTCAAACCCGGAAGGCTGCCGTTTCTCGCCGTGGGCGAGACTGCATTCGCGGAAGAGCGCGACGCAGCTGGAGCACGAGGTCACCGGGTTGGGGTTTGCTGGGGTGGTGCGGATGATGAGACATTGTAGCCGGTGGCGACGGCAGTATGTACAGGGGTTTGGTGGTGCGTATGCCCCGTCGAGCCATTGAGTGACGTCCGTGAGGTGGTTGATGTCGCCGCTGGCGGGAGCTGGCTGGACCATGTCATCCGTCACCGTCATCCATTGGTTGATGTCCCAGTCCAGCGTGGTGGGCCAGGAAGGATCCCCAGGAGGGTTGAGCTGGTAGTCCGGAGTGAAAGGAAAAAATGGATCCTGATCCGATGAGTCCATTGTTGGATAGGAGATGAGATAGCGGAGAGAGAGAGAGGAGAAGAAGTAAAAGAAGTCGAAGTAGAGGTGAAGTGGATGATGGATGACTAAGAACAGCTGGTGAGCTCAATCGCTTCAACACAACACTCGTCGTTTTTTTAATCATCTAAAAGAATTTATGTTGAGTCTGTAGAAATTGATGATCATATAGATATCTGGTCATTTTTATCTTCTTGGGTTGTGTTGCGGAAGTTGAATGGCACACGCTGTATACACGAGTCTATCAACGACAACTATTTACACATCTCTACTATCATCTGTTCAAATATCCTCGTCTGGTCTTGCAAGCTCTCCACGTCTGCAAACTCTTCCTTACTGTGGAGGCCCTCACCCTTTGGTCCGTATACAATCGACGGAATTCCAGCCTCGCCCAGCAGCGATGCGTCGCACCAGAATGGGACACTGACAACCGCCGGACGACGCCCTGATATCGCTGTTGCAGAGGCCTCTGCGGACTGCACAAGAGGATGTTCTGCAGACAGTTTGTGCGTCGGTCGCGACATGGTGATACGCGGCTCTGCGTAGCGGAACTCGGGCTTCTGGCGAACAATCTCCTCCAGCAATGTCTTCAAATCTGTCACGATGGACTCCTCCGTTTGACTGGGCACTGTACGAAACTCCACGGTCACGGTGCATTTGGCCGGGTATGAGGATGGCTCCTCGCCTCCTTGGATGAGTCCGCAATGAAGCGAGGCTTGCCCTAACATCTCATCGACCGGGAGATGGGTCTGATACTCCTCCAAAGCCCGCAAGAACCGGCCAGCAGACAGGATCGCATCGCGGCCCTGAGTCGGGTCGGATCCATGCGCCGCAACTCCCAGGATGTCCACTTCGACCCAGACGAAGCCCTTGTGCGCCGTGATTATCTCTCCCATCGTGGGCTCCGCCACCACCGCTGCGTCGGCGCGCCATCCCGCAGCAATCACATCTCGCGTCCCCTGCGAGGCGTCTTCTTCATCCGACACGGCGGCGACAATCACATCACCGCGGAGAGTCTGTCCGCTCGCTTTGACGGACGCCACCGCGGCCAGAGCGGCCGCCAGCCCACCTTTCATATCGATCGTGCCCCGTCCCAGTACCACCTGCCGGCCGTTTCTCTCTGCCAAAGTCCCAGAGAGCGCATCGCCCTCATAGCTGGACAAACTCACGGTATCCGTGTGTCCGTTGAACATCAGGGACGGCGCTCCTCCGCAACCCCGCAGGACACCCACGATGGACGGCCGCCCCGGCACCGTTTCCACGCGGTGATGTTCGATGTCGCGGTGCGCAAACCACGCCGCAATGTACTCGGCAATCTCGCTCTCCCCGGCCCCGTCCGATACCGACAGCGACGAGTTGCTCGAGTCAATGCGTGTCAGGGCCTGCGTCAAGCCGACCACGTCGTCCACGGCGACGTCACGCGGCACCGTGTACGGCCGCGCGCCCTCCGTGCTCAGGAGCACTAGCACCGAATCCTTGCACAGCAGCTCCTGCGACTCTCTTGCCATCCGACGCAGCGCCGCCAGCGATGCACCACCGCACGGCCCGGCCAGCACCGACCGCGTCGCCAGATACTGCACCGCCGCATGGCTCTCAGCGCTCGACACTGTTACGCAGACGTCCACCAGCCGGCGCAGATCTGGCCATGCCGTCGACGACACCGTCCCGCAGTTCATCCCATCCATGATGGTCGCCGTCGGGGCCACCGTCACCGGCTGGCTCGCCCGCAGACTCTCGTACAGACACGGCGCCGAGTCCGGCTCAACCGCCACGACCGCCACGCCGCGAGCCTTGCAGAACCGCGACACCGCATGCGCCAGACTGCCCACGCCCACCGGCGTGACCATCGCATCACATCGCAGGCCCTCCCGCGCCAGTTGTTCCTCCGTCTCCGCCAGCATCGTGGCGTACCCCTCCACAATCCACGCGGGCACCTCTTCGTACCCGTCAAACGCCGTGTCCTGGATCAGGACGCCCCTCGGGGACTCTAGCGCCGCGCCGGCCGCCTCTGACACCGCGTCGTCATAGCTCCCCCGCGAGACAAGCACCTCCGCGCCTTCGCTCGCGATCCGGCCCCGCGTCGCCTCGTCTGTCCCCCGCGGCACGAAGATCCGCGCCCGCACTCCCAGCAATCGCGCCATGAACGCAACCGCCCGCCCGTGGTTCCCTTCCGTCGCGGCGAACAGCGTGATCCCCGCGTCCTGGGCTTTGCTCGCTAGCTCGTTCAGCGCGACAGACCCTGCGGCACACCCCAACTGCCCGGCCACGGCGCGGTAGCAGCCCCACGAGGCGCCGAGCGCCTTGAAGGACGGCAGGCCGAACCGGTTGCTTTCGTCTTTGACGAAAACGGCGCGCACGCCCAGCTCGCGGGCGAGCTCGGGGAGTGCGACGAGCGGCGTGGGGGCATAGTCTGGGAGGGACTGGTGGAAGGCGCGCACGCTGTCGGTGGTGGTGGTTTCACAGCGCGCGTGGGCGGCTGGAGGGTTGATGTAGATTGGACGGCGGGACATGATATGCAGAGTGTAGGGGATAGTTGCGGTGTATGCGAGACATCCGGGTCGTGGCGGTTATATGGTCTAGTGCGGGTACAGAATGCCCTCCAAGAACATGCAGCGCCCTCCGACGACACGGCTCCGCTGCACCAGCAGTCGGATATGCGATATGCAGATTTTTCAGTATTTAATAGAGAACAAACAGGCCAAAAGCCTTCTCTGAACATACGTTGGGACTGACTCCACTGCATGTCTCTAGAAGGCGTCGGAAGCCCATATCAAGGGATCAATCATCAGCCTTTCCGCCTCGCGCATCCAGGCATCTCAAGACCCCAACATCACCCCGAAATGCATTTCGCAAAGCGCACCACGCGCCTCTTGGGCCGAAGACACCTCTCCACATCCGGTCTCAAAATCAACGCCAACCGTCTCTGGGAGACTATCCACCAGACCTGCGAATGGGGCGCCGCGCATCGCTATGGATCGTATGTCCCTCTATATACCCCAAACCCTTCTCCCATTACATTTATACTGATAGCCGTAGATCCCCCACAGATACCGGCATGGCCCGGCTTACCCTCAGCGACGCCGACGCGCAGGTCCGCCGCTGGCTGGCCGAGGAAGTGCAGAAGCTCGGCTGCAGTCTGCACATCGACCAGATGGGCAACATGTTCGCGCGCCAGGCAGGACGACTGCGGTCGGCGACGCCGATGATTGCCATGGGCAGCCATCTGGACACGCAGCCGCGCGGCGGTCGCTACGACGGCATCCTAGGCGTGATGGCGGCGCTGGAGGTGCTACGCACGATGAAGGAGAGCGGGTATCAGACGGGGTTGGATGTGGGATTAATCAATTGGACCAAGTACGCCCTGTTCCTTCCTCTCTGCATTTCCTCTACGGGGAAGATGACAGGGTGACAAATCGTTGCTGACAGCCTACAGTGAAGAAGGCGCACGCTTCCCCAAGTCAATGTGTTCGTCGGGCGTGTGGGCCGGGGCGATCCCGCTGCAGCAGGCGTGGGACCTGCGCGACATTCACGATGCGGGCGTGACGCTGCGCGGCGAGCTCGAGCGCCACGGGTTCCTGGGGGAGACGGCGTGCAGCGCCACGGCGGACGACGGGTTCCCGCTGGGGGCGCATTTCGAGCTACACATCGAGCAGGGGCCGATCCTGGTGGAGAGAGGGCGCGCGCTGGGCATCGTACAGGGGGCGCAGGCGTACCGGTGGCTGACGGTGCGGGTGGACGGCCGGGACGCGCACACGGGGACGACGCCGCTGGCGGCGCGGCGGGACCCGGTGCTGGCGGCGGCGAAGATGATCGCGGCGTCGAATGCGGTGGCGCGGCGGCATGGGGCGCTGGCGTCGACGGGGGTGATCAAGGTGCCGGGCAATGCGTCGACGAATACCGTGGCGTCGGAGGTGACGTTCACGCTGGACATCCGGCATCTGCGCGATGAGGTGGTGGATGCGGTGCAGGCCGAGTGTCGGCAGGCGTTTGAGGGCATTGCGAGCGAGGACGGCAAGGGCGTGTCGTTTGACTGGACCGTCGACACGGACTCCAAGGCCGTGCGGTTCGATCCTCAGTGCATTGAAGCGGTGCGGGTCGCGGCCGAGGGTCTCGTCGGCGAGGAGCGGTCGATGGCGATGGTCAGCGGCGCTGGCCATGATAGCGTGTATACCAGTCGGTGGTGTCCAACGGCCATGATTTTTGTGCCGTGTCGCGATGGCGTCAGTCATCATCCAGAGGAGTACTGTCGGCCTGAGGATTGGTAAGTTCGTTGACTTCGTTCTAATGGGATGAGTACTGACGATGGGGTGCAGTGCGCTGGGGACGCAGGCGTTGTTAGACGCGGTGGTTCACTACGATCGTATGCGGACGGAGGGAACTGATTAACATTAATGGAGCCGACTATCGCTCATTGGAGTAAGAAATAGATTACATATACGAGTCTCTCACAGGTCCTTCTTCGACTGGGTATATGATCGATCATCCGTCCCCTCAACCTCCTTGACCAGCCGCTCCATCTCCTTGACTTGCTTGCGGATCTCCTCTTCCTTCACGCGCTGCTCGCGGTCAAAGAGCGCTGCATCAGGCTTGCGGTAGCTTCCGCCGATTCGGTCCCAGAGGGTCGTGAATTGGCCGTAGTTGTAGTTGAAGTAGTAGTGGTGGATGGTATGGCAGGCGGAGCCATTGACCACGGGCGAGTTCGTAGCGTATTCCCCGTCATCTACTCAATTATCAGCTTTCCGCCGCTAGGAGGACTGAGAGAAGAAACTCACGAATCATAACCGTCCAGATGGTCACAAAAGTAAACAATCCCAGGTAAGCGACCTTCTGCAGAGGAAACAGCATAGGAAAAACGTGGTAGGGCACGCTCTGACTCCAGCCATCGAGCGGATGGAAAGCGTAGCTGGCATAGGGAGTCGAGATGATCCATTTGTGGTGCGGCTTGTGCAGACGCTTGTAGATGGCCGGGTGGTGCAGTCCGCGATGGATCCAGTAGATGCCAAAGTCGGTGAAGGCGATGAAGAGCGGATACTGCAGGTAGACGTACAGCGGGAAAGGGGCCTCTGACGCAAAGTCGTAGAGACGGGAGAAGCCACGGACTTCGGCGACGAAGAACGGCGCTGTGAGGACGGCCATGATGGGCATGGCGTGCACGGCCTGTTGGATTTCGAGGCTGACCTGGTTGCGGAGAAACTTGGGGTGCTTCATGGCGCGTTTGTCGTAGACCAAATAGAAGGAGAGCGTTGCGCTGATGAAGTACAGCACGAGGCCGAAGACCCTGGAACGTTTAGCGGAGGTCTGGAGGATGCAAGCAACGGGATATATCGAGTTACCATGTGATGAGAAAGAGACTCAGAAATTGTCGGTAGATGTTGTCGCGGGACCAGGTGGATTTGGTGGCCCATTCGGAGGGCTCGAGAGAGATGTAGCGATTGATATGCGTGTTGACCGAGGCCAGTTCCGTGCCATTATGAGAGACACCATGGGTGGTCTGGGATTGAAGCACAGCGGGAGAGAGAGGGAAAAGCGTGGCGTAGAGACGGTCGAACACGAAAGTGTCCAGCACATCGAGCAGGACATCCATGGTGTCTGTTCTGGAGGAGATATCGGTGAATTGACGATGCGTTGATCAGATTTCTTATATACATGTTGATGACACGTGAGGTCGGATAGAACAGTTCCGTTGGGGGAAGATGACTAACGCATGGAAGATCATGATGGGAGTGTCGGAGTATATAGTAGCTGTTATTATAGTTTGGTAGTTTGACGGTCTGGACTGATGACGAGGATCTGAGATGAGAAGTATGATTGGTGAAGAGAGTAGGATTGAGTTGTCATACAATAGTGACAAGAGACTAAGAAATATATAGTACTCCAAAGTAAGTGTCAGCTAACTAGTTATGCACGAGCGGCTGAGTCAGCGTTGACTTATGCTGAACTTCAAATACTTGAATATATTCATGGCCGTAAGACTTTGGAAAAGTCATCATATAACTATATCTATTATATACATAATTCACGCTATACCATCTCTACCAAGCCTATTCTTGGAATGGACCTAGTATATGAATCTTTTAACAACCCTCACGGACCAATAATACGAGGAGATAATATTGTTACCTGCCTCCTACGTATGTAGTACCGTAGCGCAGATTCTTCTCGCTGTCGGATAGACTTGAAATTCTAGACGACATTTTCTTTTCTAAATACTTTAATAGACTACACCTGAAAAGAGAATCCTCCATTGTGGTGGTTTGTAGGGTATGGGTGTTACCCACACACAACCACACCCGAAAGAATCAACGGCGGGGTTCCTACTAACCAACACTAACAACCTAACCTTACTGCTCTCTGTCGACCTCCGACTTCTCTCCCCCTCGCCAACTCCTCCTCTAGTTCTACTCCCTCTCCTCCTCTTCCTCCACATTTCTCCATCGTCCGCTGCCAATCGCCTCTGATTGTTTCTGTCCTCTTCTTCTTCCTCCTCCCTCCCCTTTTTCTCCTTTTCTCCCTTCCTACTCCTCCCCCCCTCTCCCTCACAATCATGGAGTGGCATCCACAAGACGATCAATTGAGGCAGTTGGCCTTCTGCCTCCGAGACTCCTTAAATGGGATGGATCGCATGGCCCAGAGACAGGCCGAACAGGTGAGTTCGGTTCTTGTCCTTCTTTTTGCCCCCGTCATGCCTTTACAGTCTCTCATCTTTCTTTCCAAAAATTTCCACTCTTTGCGACAAATGACCCCTCTCGTCCCATCCCGACGGTCATACCATTATGATAAACCCAACTAACCCGTGCGCATTAGATGCTGGTACAAGCGACCTCCTCCCCCGATTATGTCAATTACATCACCTACCTCTTCTGCACTTCGCAAGTTCCTCCCGTCGTGGGGATGGATGAGGAGACGTACGGTGTCGTCCGCGTCGCCGCCGCCATGAACCTCAAAACGAAAATTCGCTTGGCCTACACCACCATCCCCCCGCCCTGCCTGTCCTACATCCGCTCCGCCACCATAATCGTCCTACGCGACACGAACCGACAAGTGCGCAACTCCGCCGGAAGCATCATCACCGAGTTGGTCCAGCAGGCTGGTCTCCTGGCCTGGCCGGAGGTTCTCCACGAGCTCCTCACCCTCGTCGATAATACCTCCGGCGATGTCCCCGTCCTCGCCCAGGAGGCCGCCATGTCCGCCCTCGCCAAGGTCTGCGAGGATAACAGCAAGATCCTGGAGCGGGACTATCAGGGCCAGTGTCCCCTGGATGTCCTCATCCCCAAACTGCTCGAATTCACTTCCAACCCCAGCTCCAAGGTGCGCACCATGGCCCTCAGTACCATCCACATCTTCCTGCCGCGCCGACCCCACTCGTTGGTCGCCTCCATGGACCTCTTCCTGTCGCAGCTCTTCCAGATGGCCAACGACTCCAACACCGAAGTGCGTCGCACCGTGTGCCAGACCTTCGCCCAGCTGGTCGATTTTGCCCCGGAAAAGCTCATCCCTCACATGGAAGGACTGGTCAACTATATTATCATGCAGCAACAAAACCAGGAAGATCCGGAGCTGGCGCTGGACGCGGCAGAGTTTTGGCTGGGAGCCGGAGAACAGGTGAGGCTGCAACAGCCCTTGGCGCCTCATATGCCCAAGATCGTGCCTGTGTTGCTACAGAGTATGGTCTACGACGAGGAGGACGCCATTCGCTTGGCCGGGGAAGGCGACGATGCCGAGCTGGAAGATCGCGCCGAGGACCTCAAGCCACAGTTTGCTAAGTCGAAAGGCGCTCGTCTGGACACGTCGAAGCCGGAAGATCAAGCGAACGGCAACGCGCCCGCGGAAGCGGACGATGACGATCTGAGTGAAGGCGAGATTGAAGACTCCGAGTTTGGGGAAGACCCCGAGGACGAGTGGACCTTGCGCAAATGCTCCGCCGCCGCGTTGGATGTCTTCTCGAACGTTTACCACAACCCCATCTTCGAGATCATCCTGCCCTACCTGAAGGAGACACTCCGCCATGAGCAGTGGCCACAACGGGAGGCGGCGGTTTTGACGCTGGGTGCCGTGGCGGACGGATGCATGGACGCCGTGACTCCTCACCTCCCTGAGCTGGTTCCCTACCTCATCTCGCTCTTGAACGACGCACAGCCAGTGGTTCGGCAGATTACCTGCTGGTGTCTGGGTCGCTACTCTGAGTGGGCTTCGCATTTGAGTGACCCCACCGAACGGGCGCGCTTCTTCGAGCCCATGATGGAGGGTATTCTGCGTCGCATGTTGGACGGGAATAAGAAGGTCCAGGAAGCCGCCGCCTCTGCCTTTGCCAGCCTGGAGGAGAAATCGGACGCCAATCTGATCCCGTACTGCGAGCCGATCCTGAGACAATTCGTGCAGTGTTTCGGAAAATACAAAGATCGCAACATGTATATCCTGTACGATTGCGTTCAGACCTTGGCCGAGTGTGTCATGCAGGAGCTGGCCCAGCCTCACCTGGTGGATATTCTGATGCCCGCTCTGATCGATCGCTACAACAAGGTGGCGGATCAGTCCCGCGAGCTGTTCCCCCTGTTGGAGTGTCTGGGATACATCGCTGCTGCGTACGGGGATGCTTTTGCGCCGTTCGCCCAGCCGCTCTTCCAGCGCTGTATCAAGATCATCTACGAGAACCTGCAGGAGTACATGGCATCGGTGAACAACCAGGCAATTGATGAACCGGACAAGGACTTCCTGGTCACCAGCCTCGACCTCTTGAGCGCTATCATCCAGGCGATCGACCCGCAGAAGAGCGGCGAGCTGGTGGCCAACTCCCACCCCCGCTTCTTCGACCTGCTCTGCTTCTGTATGGAGGACCCGAACTATGAGGTGCGCCAGTCATCGTACGCCCTGCTCGGAGACTGTGCGATCAACATCTTCCCCCAACTAGAGGCCTTCATCCCCCAGATTATGCCGACCCTCGTCAAGCAGCTCGATCTCGACCTCATCCGCGACGAGGATCGCCACACCGGCTTCAGTGTTCTGAACAACGCGTGCTGGTCCTGCGGCGAAATCGCCGTCAACGAAAAGGCCCAGCTGTCGCCATACCTGGAGAAACTGTACGAGCGGTTGTGCATCATCATCAACAACGAAGAGATCATCGATTCGGTGAACGAAAACGCGGCGATGGCGCTGGGACGGCTCGGTATCTGCTGTTCGGATCAGCTTGCCCCACGTCTGGGCGATTACGCCGGCATTTTCCTCAAGTCGATGAGCCGGATTGATTTCACGCGGGAGAAGGCGTCCGCGTTCCTCGGCTTCAACCAGGTGGTGATGAAGAACCCGCAGGCGATGGAATCCAGCCTGGCGGAATATTTCCAGGCCATTGCCTCATTCCCCAGCAAGTCCCTTCACCAAGAGGACTACCGTGACATCCAGAGCTCTTTCCAGCAAGTAAGTATATCCGCGGTCGTCCGGAGCAGGACCCCAGCTGACTGAATGGGCAGGTTCTGCAAGGCTATAAAAATATGATACCCAACTTCGATTCCTTCCTGTCGCAACTTCCGCCCAACGTTCCTCAGAAACTCCGTTCTGTATACCAGATTTAGATCTATATCCGGCATTTGTTAGTTATTGATTGAGGGTATTCAGGCGAAAGGCGTATCAAAACGCATTGCATTGTTTTCTTCTGTTTTCTGTTGTTGACTTCTTCCAAGGGACATGCCTCTGCAGATGTTGGTCTGTGTGCTGAACATATTTTTGCCTGGAGGAAGGGACAGTGTTTGATGATTTTCGTGCTTCGCAGGCGATGAATGACTTTGGTGTGAGCGATGTGATATGAGAACCATGTGTGGCCACCTAATGACCGGTGAGCTTAAAAGTATGCGAAAGCAAAATCTCTGGCGATCTGTACTTGGTGATAAGGTAGTGCATCTACGGGATTTGCTTATATACGAAGGATGATGGAGGAAGGGACTGCTGGGGTCCCGTCTGGTTGATAGACTTAGGAATAGTGCGATTTAGATAGATATCCATTTCAGCGTTCTTTTCCTTTTCTTCCTTGTTTCATGTTCATAGAACCAGGAATGAAGAATCTGAGCGGAACGACTGGCATCTACACTGGAGTATGTCCTGCAAGGGACATGTCGTCGGAGGATCAACGTCTCCGTGGTGCTAAGTATAGCAGCAGCTCGCATATCTCGCTTTCGTCGCAAATCTCGCATTCAGCCGCAACGCCGTGTGCCCCTGAAATCTCCGTCTCGCAGCACACCGGAACTTTCTGGGTGGGCTCTCAACATATGCCCCGATCCAGACCAGCCAAGACCAAATAACCAAGCGAGACCAAATCACCCGGCGAATCCTTGGATACTCTTGAAATAACCACATATCTATCTACTTAGCCTGGTTAGTGCCTGCAGTTCGCAGTTTGAGACCAAACTGGGAAAGATCCACGGCCGATCCATATATAACCCTGGGGAGCTTAGGGGCCGGCACTCTGACAGCTAAGTCCCGCCGGCCGGTGATTGCACCGAGTCCGCAGATGAAGGGACTTTAATCATCCTCCAGTAGACGTGATTTGGGGGCGGCAAGGGAGGGGGGAGGGGGTTTGTGGCGGGCAGAACCGACGCACGCGTCCCCGGTTTTCCCCCCGTTCGTCCATGCAGTCACGGCCTAGTCAGGTTGTGATGTCTGATGTCTGCAGAAGGGCGTACGACAGGGATGGATGGATGTCCATGTACAGTCTGCAGGGTCACAGGACTTGGCGAGCCCTGAGCCCTGTTGGAGACAACGACCTTCTCCGTTAGATATCAAGCCTAACCATCCGCCTCCACCTCCACCTCCACCTCCATCTCCATCTCGACAGCTCGGCTAAACCGGAGGAGACAAAGGGAAGTGCCGATTGGCGGGAGGGAGTGTTCCAGGCGAACGAATCCTGGCGATTTATCGTGAACAGGGCGAGATCCAGCGTGGTGGCTTGGCAGTATACCGATGTACTAGCCTAGTTGACTGGGATTGGGAACGTTATCTCTCCCTACTATCTAGGTAACCATAACGAGAGCAACTATAACGAGAGGGCAAGGTCCAGAACCCTCGAGCGCGGCTCACGATCGACAGTCCATGATTTCCCGTCGATACTGTTGGGCCTCTCGGGGCGAACCTACCTTCGCCTACAGGATCAAAGCCTGTGATGCAGCCTGTGATGCTGTCGAGACAGAACGCCTCCATCCATGTGGCCTGACCCCATCATCACCTGCAGGGTGGCCCAGACATGACAATAGCGGTGCCTAAGGGCCTAGGCAGGCAGGCATCATCAGATTTCCGCCTCGGGCGCGGGGGCAGAGCCAACGCCAACGTCCATACCGATGCCTTGCAGGTGGGAGGGCGGGCATGCATGGGGGGGCTTCGCATGGTAGCTGTCAGATCGGGCGTATCACACCGCCATTGTGAGTCTGTTGCGGCGACCCCTTTGGCTGGGATGGGCTGAAGATGCGGTGTTATTGGGTTTGGGGGGTTTTGGGCCTGGGATGGGAGGAATGGGTGCGGCGTTGTGTGACATGAGCGATCTAGCATAGTTTCTATCTATCGAGCTGATGTAGGTATAATTGAGGGAGTTATTATGTTGTTGCAGCAATCTAGCCCACGGCAATCTGGATTGTAAATGTCCGACGGCATGGATCCCTTGTCCGGTCAACCCACATGGTAGCGGCATGAATGTACAACCTTCAAGAGAATAATATTAATACACTTCCTGCGCAGTCAGGATGAAAAGGGAAAGGACAGGAGAAAAAAAAGGCGATCAGGATGGATGTTGAGCAAAAGTTCAGCATGCAAACCTGCATCCCACGATAGTTCCGACAGCCAATGGCGGGCGCGAAGAGAAATAAAGTTGCCCCCAACCCAAACAAAGTTGACAGAGCCAAAATCAATCGACAGAATTAACCACCGCCTGCGCTAACCGGATGCGGTGGCATCTCGCGAGGAGGACCCTTAGCGAGACCGCATGATTGGTCGCAGGGGGGCAATCGTGCAGAGATCCCAAGTGGGCAGCCGCTATCAAATGCGGAGAATGGCTTGTGGGCGCTGATTGGTTGGTAATGTCTGTGCGGGTCGGTAGTGCCCGGCCGATACTCGATTAGGTTAGTGGGGCATCCAGGGTTTGGTCCCCAAGAGATGGAGGCACTGAGGCTAGTCTAGGCTGACCCTCTCTGTCAACGACCACTTCGCACCAGACGGTTGCCTTCCATGGTTCGGGCAAAGCAATTAGGAAACCCTTCTTTCCGTTCTATGACTGACAAGGTACTCCGTACTCTGTGGAGATGTACCGTAGATGACGGACTCCGTTTACCGCAGTCGATAGCTTACTCCGTACGAGCATGACTGTCGTCGTGCCAAGCCGACGATATCGGGCAGGGTCCAGCGCCCCATCACATGGGATCCGCCCTTCACCCAGGATACCCCCCTACCCAGCTTGCAAATCTCACCAGAAAACGTGGCATGAGGCTGTAGTGCGACCAGCGCATGCACCGATGCAGGTCGAGTTCAGGCCCAGGTCAGTCGGTCGCGATCAAGATACCCTGCTGTCAGACTCTGGGCCCGTCGTCCCGTCAACGCTCCCCCAGCTGCAAGAAGACGAAAACTGGGAGAACCGGCCTGGAACAGAACCATACTAGATAGAGAACGGATTCCCTGAGTTGCAGCCATCCCGTGACCCGGCCCGCAGCCCCGGAGAGCCTTCGGAGCTTTCCCTTGTCAGATGCTTCAGATGGGGAGAGCGCCCGCTCCGCTGGGATTGGTGGGCGGTGTCCTGAAGAAGAAGATTGGGCTCCGCATTAGCGAATCTGACATGGATTGCAGCCGGCCAGCAACCACAAGCTCTGTTTCATCCGGCTGGCTGGGAATGTGTCACCCTCGGCAGCGACTGGTTGGCGGCCGTCGAGGCTGAAACTGTACAACGTCGTGGATTAGTACTTTCTTGTAATCTGTCTCTTAGGGTGTTTCTTTTGGTTGGCGAGGTAGCCTGTACCACGTTCTGTCGTACCATTATTATTATCGTTATTATTAGGAGTATTATCATTTCCCCCCTTTTCCTTCCGAGAATATTCTTGACTAACGCTATGGGCCACTAATGACCCGACCAGATCCCATCACAACGGACCACAGTTATCTTCACGCCTGTAGGGCTTGGGACTGCCCCACAACCCGCGGCTCAGCCGCAAGGGTGACTGCGAAAGGGGAGGGTCCTGGTCCGGTACGTTTGCCCGGGCACGGGGAAGAAAGAGGGACAGATTGCGGAAGACATCTGTATTCATGTCATGGTAGGACTTAGTCCATACTTAGGTAGGAGGTAGGGTCCGGTCTGGACTGTTCCGACCGCGCCAGAATGAGCCATCTACGGAGTACAACAAGACGACGAAGATCCCTCCCTCCAAGAGAACCGATCTAAAAGTTTAGACACCTGGCAGCACGCCCTAGCCATGAACTAAGCCTGCCTAGCGCCGCGGCGCACCCAACGAGCTCGCCTGGTGCGCTTGGCCCGGCGCCCCTCTTCGGGGAGGGCTTTGTCTATCGTCTCGTCTGTCCATACCAGATCTGGCGTGTAACCACGAACTAATGAGATCCGCACCTTCGCTGTCGGCACCCCTCTTGGGACGCATGTCGTCTGGGGCACCGGAAATTGCTAGTCTGTCCACACTGAGGGTTCTCCGATCACCCTCATGGCATGGTCGATGCGGGGGGGGGGGGGAACTGCAAGGGTGTTCTGCAGTTGTGTTTACGATTTCGGTTGGCATGCCCCGATTGAGGATGCTGCGGTTCATCCAGATGCGATAATAATAATAATAATAATACTCAAAAATAATCTCCTGGAACCGCCTGCCGGAGAAGCCCCCGACGCTCCTAGGGTCGGATAAAAACGGCGCACGCGGACACGCCTCTGCAGAGCTAGTCTTTGCAGGCGTATCCACCGGCCATGGGAAAAAAAACTTTCCGACAGGGGGAGAAGCTCACTCTGTTCATCCTCCACGATGGAAGTTTCTCTCCCAGCCAGCGCAATCCACCAACAGGGTTGATCCTGGTGGGCAATAAGGTTGATCTGGGACCATGAAGCGGCCCTTGACATTCCTCCGGTGGATAGTCAGCTGCTGATTGCCCCTTCAGGCACCATGAACGCACCGGTGCGCTCAGTCCGCTGTGCTGGGACAGGAATTGATCCTCTTTGCTGCGGTGATTGGCTCCGGTCGTCACACCGGCTGGCGTTTGCGAGGCCACGAGGCATCGGTACATACCAAAATTGGTCGAATGCCCCTAGCTTGGCTGGGGTTTAACCATGCCAACTGGCTGCGGATTCTCACCGAGTATCCAACGAGGATGGGCAGATTGACATTGGTTGTTGTTGTTTTGGGTTAGGGTTCGACCGAGGGTTTGCTCCATAGTGAGGCGATCATCTTAGGAGAGGGAGATCTGGGATGCAATCTCCAGGTGTCTGGCCAGCGAAAAAGCAAAAATATCTTAAAAAAAGAAAGAGATGACTCCCCTGGACTGACGGCACGATGAGTCAAGCTACAGCTAAAGCATTATCTTACTATGACCCTGCTAGTACTGGAAATTGCAGTGGTGAGGATCCCCTCGTCAACGGCCATTATTGGCTCCCTTCTGCGCCCATCGATGACAGCCTGTCGACCTCGTCGTGGAAATATCAGTAATCATAATCACAGTCATCATAAACAGAACCAGCTAGCACCGTTAACCCATCCCCCCCCCCACCCTTGATTGCCTGGAAGGGCAGTCCTTCGGCCGACTCCATCCGTCAGTGATCTCCTCGGACCCTTGGATCGACCTCCCCAACAGCTCCAGACAGACAGCTGCAGAGTACCTAAGGTAGGCCACCATGAACCAGCCTATGTGGACGCAATCCTGTGCTGCCTTACTCCATACACCCCTTGCTCAGACGACCGCCACGGCCAGCGGGATTAGGTTGTGTGGCACTTCGCTTACAGAGATGAGGTGTAGTCTGTGAGACGGTTGAATTTTGACTTTATCTTCCCTTCTTTCAATTAATTTTTCTTTTGATTTCCGATGGCTGGAGGTGAGGGCGCTCTCAGCCACGAGCCAATCTGAAGCTATTCCATGGTTCACCCCCAGCCTGGGGAATAAGAACTGGTCAGAGATAGAGAGGCTTAGACCCTCCCCGAATCGATACAGCAGATGAAACTGCCTCGCAGTTGTCCCGTGCCACCCACTTCGCCTGGGAACGGATGGATCACCTTCCTTCGAAACGCACCTGAGGGCGTGGCCAAGAACGTCCGGCCCTAAGCTTCACGCGCTTGGCGGGTGAATGGGGGATATTTTTGGATCCGCCAGAGGGTCCGGTTGACTTCCTCGGACCCATGGGCAGGCAGAGAAAGAATCGGACGATGGATGGAAATGAAGAGCGGTTGCCAAGAGTGGAAACTCTCTCCCCCCTCCATGTGGGTGACTAAGCCTGAGGGAACATACCGCTAAACCTCATCGGGAGTAGCGTCAGTCAGCCTCGTCTGGCCGGGTCCGCACTAAACCGGATCAGGATGAGGTCTAGGATGACCCCCAGTTGTTGTGCATCTTTTTTTTTAGGGGAGTCATTCTGGTCCGTCCTCAATATCAGACAGCCTTTTTTCTACTTCACGCCAGAATAATTACAGCAATGCAAAATAATAATCGAATAGTAAACCGGTGAATAATAACAATAATAGCAGCAGTGTTATTACCCACCATTACGGTCAACCGGAGGCTCAAAATCCAGATGCTCCGTCTGAAGCTAGCTCTCTGCTGCTAATTATACTCGTTCTCGCTGAATCTCGGCAGGATGGATTGTCCCGACGGTTGTTGACTCTCTGGTTTTGATGGTGTCTGTCTGATCAGCATCTGACCCATCGTCTCTCAACAACGGAGAAAGTGACTAATTAATTCCCTTGGATTGTTTTCTTTTTTGGTCTTAGTTCTTTTCCTTTTTATTATTATTCTGTACTATTTTCTTTTATTTTATTTAATTAATCTTTTTTTTCTTACTAGACCCTTTTGATTATTCTCCATGATTATTCTGATTCCTCGGGGCGTGGATGACGGGCCAGTCTTGAGATCTCGTCGCTTGTTGGGTATATGATCCTCATTCATCCTCTCCTCTCTCCTCTCTCTCTCTCTTCCTCTTCCGCCTTCTCTCCATCTACACTTCGCTTCATCCTCACACCATCACCGCTCCCCAGCTGAATCCATACTCGCCTGGGGCTGATCCATTCCTCCCATCTCTGTTCCTGTCCATCGTGCAAATCAGATCCCCCGACGGTTCAGTTCCTTGCCGTTTTCTCGTATTCCCCACGTGCATCCACATTCTTCACTTGCTGCTGGGACTTTGGGGGCTGCGGCTCGAGGTTACCTATTTTTGGAGCCTGCATTTTGGCGCTACTGATCGACCGTCGATTCATCTTGACTTTTCTCCATCTATATAACCTTCTCCATCTTCAGTTCTTCCTCCTCTTCCGTCGTCTCATCCAACCTCATACACTTCACCTTGCCTCGGAGTGGACCTGGGATCCCTCCTACTCTTCTTGTCATCAGTCCTTTGTTGACCTGTCCTTCCTTTATCACATTCCTTCCTTCATCTCTCTCCTTTATCCTCAACCTCAACACAATGGCTGGTCCCGGCGGTGGTCCCCCTCGCAAGAGCCACACCAAGTCTCGCTTCGGTTGCAAGACCTGCAAGCGACGACATATCCGGTGTGACGAGACCTTTCCTCAGTGGTATGCATTCTTCAACCTCCTCCCTCAACGAGAGACAGTCCCAACTGACCAAAACAGCCGTAACTGCACCAAGCACAACTGCCGGTGCGATTACATGGACGTGGCCGCCATCCATGATGAATCTTCCGCCGCGCGGAAGTCCCCTGACCTTCTCATGTCCGCCGAGATCGAGCTGGAAATCAAGAACTGGCACATCACGGGAGTTGCTCCCTTCCCCGAGCTCGTTCATTTTCCTCGCAGCTCCTGGAGCAAGCTGTCCCGCACCGATCTTCGTCTCGTCCACCACATCATCGGCCTCTCGATCGATCTGCATCGGCGCGGCCTCAGTAACTGCACCATCTGGGCACAGAAGATGCCGATGTACGTTGATTTGTCTGGTTGTCTGGTTGTTTGGTGATTACTGACGGATCTAGTTTCCTCTCCATTGCCATCTCACATGACTTTGTCATGAGCTCGATCCTCACCCTTTCCGCTTCGCATCTCGCTTGGATCACCCGAAATAAGGAAACCAAGCAGCTCGCCTACCACCATCGCGGGATCGCAATCCAAGGGTTGCAAAAGGCGCTGAGTGCCTTTTCGCGGGAAAACTGCGACGCCATTCTTGCCGCCTCCATCCTCCTATCGTGGCATGCCTCGGAATGGTAGGTGCTAGAGTGAGCTGGTCAACGTTATATCCATACTGACTTCTCCCCAGGCAAAGCTGGGCCTCTCTGCAGCAGGGCCTCACCACTGTCCTTAACTCCATGCATCCCATGTGGAAACAGGAGTCGGAACTCGCCATCTTCCTCGAAAACCAGCGGTATTTGGGATGCACCAACGCACCAATCATGTCGGGATATCGGTTCCAGGATGAGGATCTCGCCAGTCTCGACCAAACTATCGTCGCCCTACAGAACGCCCAGAAACAGGTCGCCCACAACCTCGAGCACTACCGTCGGTTGAGCGAGCTCGTCGAGTTCGTGCGCCAATTCCGGAACGATCTCCTGTCCCAGGCCCCCGAGCAGGCCTTTGAGCGCATGCAGCCCCTGCGACGCTGGCTGTTCTGGCTCCCACCAGCCATGCTCCGCGGTGGGGACTCGGATATGGGTGCCCTCGCCATTCTCGCGCAGTTCTTTGGCGTTGGAGTCGCTCTCGACAGTCTGTTCCCCGATTTGGGCGGAGCCTATCTAGGGCCGCTGTCTGTCGGCCCTATCGAGGAGATCTACCGCGTGATCGTGACGAGAAGCGCCTCGGATCCGTTCAACCCCGAGTTGCAGCTCGCGTCCGCCTTGATGGACCTCCCTAGTCACATTGTCGCCAAATACAAGAGCCGCCTGCAGTGGTCTCCGCGAACCTCGATCGACCACTTCACTCCTCCTCCTCCGAGCCCCTACCACAACATCCAGGATTACCGCGTGGCCTCGTCCTCGTCTCCGTCCTCCACCTCCGCCACCTACGCACCCTACACCCCGCCTCTCCAGTCGCCCCCCGCCGTGACCATCGCGAGCTCCCCATTCGACATGACTGGAACCTACGTGACGGCGCCGGGACAGAATCTCTACCCCCCTTCGCCGCGTCTCCTCTCCGATCCGCGCGAGGACCTGTCGGATTACAGCCACGCTGGCTCGCTCCAGCATTCTCCCGCATTCCCACCCCCGCTCGTCGACGAGATGGGCTGCAGCCTCTCTCGGGTCGACGATTCCCTGGGGCTGAACCTGCCGCTCTACGATGATGCCGCCCACTCTGTGGTTGCGGGGTATGGCACTCCGGAGCCGTGCTGGCCTGGCAGTATCTCCACCTGAGCTTGTTTCGGATGGTTGCATGTCTTTTTCATTTTCTATTTCCTTTCTTGGCGGCTATTTATAAAACATCTACGATTGAGTTACGGATCAGCATGTGATTGGATTGATTTCGATACTGCATAGTTTTGATTTGCATGAGTTTTGGCGATAGAAACGGTCGGGAACTGTTTGATACCTCTCTCTTTCTGTCTATTCGCATGGACTGCGGACGTTTGTTTGTTCTATGGGTTGTGATTTGTGTGTTATTCTTGATTTGTCTAGTCTGGACATGGACAGTGAGCGAGAACGAAGGAACGATTGAGCGATGGATGCAATTTTGTCTCGAGATGCAATCTCCCCTACATATCCGATACCCTACGTGAATGGCGTTTGTTAGCTTAGTTGGAGTCAATCAAGGATTGCTTATTTCTCCGATCTGCCTACTCCGTTGTGTCTCCACATCGTTTCGAATACCTCGTAAGGACCACATTAGGTGTGCGATGACATGGTGAAACGAACGGTGATCGACATGAATACTATTAATAGACGCCAGAGATGAAACTGGTTCCTGACTATCCTTCTGCTTGGTTCGGAGCAATCTTGGAATAGGATCGGAAGGGTCGTGATGGTCGTGCCACGTGAGGCTATATTTAGCTCTGATAAGGTCGCCCTGTACTATACTTAGAACCCCGCACACTCTATCTGGGGTACACAACCACGATGTACAGAGTACACTCCACTCAGACGTATCAAGTAAACTCCATGCCAGCACATGCCCACTGATGTCACTGACTTGGCAGAGTCAACTCTCAACCTGGCACCGTTTCCTGGGAGAGCTACATCTACACGAACTCCCACTCCAAATATAGAACCACTTCATTAAACTAATTTCACAACCCATCACCAAAAACAGAACAGAACAGAACAACTCATCCCCCCATTCCAACATACTCCCCTTAAACCCGGCCCCAAAATCACCGACAAAGCTCTGGAGTGATCGGCCCACAAGTCCGCAGCTCCGGATGGAAGGCCCGGTCATTCCCGCACGTCATGAACACGCCGACATCGCCGCTACCACACTGGTAGAATGCGTGGCAGTCACCGGGGTAGGCCCAAATGTCGCGGCCATTGCAGGGGACGGAGTTGGCCAGCGCAGTGGTGCAGAGGAGGGAGGCGGCCACTGCGGCGAGGAGGTTGGTGAATTGCATTATGGATAGATTTGGACTGTTATATGTTAGTGGAGTTTGGTGGGGGCGACTGGATGGCGTACGTGAAACGGTTGAGGGTCTTGGGTTAAGCAGTTGGAGTAGATTGGAGTTTGGTTGTTGAGGGTAGAGAATTGCGGTGGTGAAGCTGGGCTATGATCAGTAGCTCTGGCTTTATATCTTTGTTCTCTGCCCCTTTTCGAAGGTCTGTCAGATTGGTGAGGATATGACAGGTAGGGATGATAGACGTCGTAGGAACTATTGATGTGATCTAGAATATGGTGCAGTGTTTCCTGCGTGGACGGCTCAGGACCGGGTAACTAACTGTACACGCATCGTCAATCAACTAGACTAACTATGAACGAGCTAAAGCAGCTGCTTCAAGCATGAGAATTTGGGGTTGTCCAGGGTCAGCCCCCTTGCAGATTTACTGAGCGAAAGTCGGGGTTAAGCTTTGTGATATGTCAATACAAACTCCTGCACCATGTCTGGAGCACGATACGAATGCTGTCAACCTCCCTTCCATACGGTATAGGTACATACTACTGTGTTTAAACCAGCAGCTCAGGGACATAATTCAAGAATGCATGTATATGAAGAAAGGACCGGCATGATGGACATCGGTTTCTCTTTTGTCTAGGATCATCATGCGTTTGAAATAACATGATAGTCAATGATCTTCACGTCCACATCCCATATCATACCCATCACACTCCCATCACAGCCGAGCCAATGGTCCATCCGCTCTCACAACCCCTAACGACGCAGGCGTGATATCAGCAACCGTGCGACATCCGGTCAACTGCATACACCTCTTAAACTCTGTGTAGAGAATATCGAGGACCTTGTCCACACCAGCCTCTCCATCGTACTATAATGAAATCAGCTACATGCAGAAACTAGTTGAAAGCGCACTCACCGCAAGACCCCAGATCATCGGTCGCCCAATCCAGCAGCACTCAGCTCCCAGCGCCAGCGCTTTGAAGATATCTGTCCCGCTGCGGATGCCCCCATCAATATGGATGCGGATCTTACCCTTGGCGGCCTTGACACATTCGGGCAGAGCGTCGATCGTCGCGGGCGTCTCATCCAGCTGTCTGCCGCCGTGGTTGCTCACCACCACCCCGTCGCAGCCGTACTCAACCGCAAGCTGCACATCCTCCGCGGTCAACACCCCCTTAATCCAAATCTGCATGTTCGTCACGCTGCGCAGCCACGGGATCTCCCGCACCCAGGAATGCGAGCTGGAATTGAACGCCGTGAACCCGTCCTCGTGGCGCTCGCTCCGGATCATCTCCGACGTCTTCTCCAGCATCGGGAATCCCAGCCCCTCCGGGGAGCGGAAGTCGTTGCGGTGCTCGCTGTACCGCACTCCCAGGATCGGACTGTCAGCAGTCAGGAAGAGCGCGGTGCACCCGGCGGCCTCGGCGCGCTTGATGATGCGCTCCTGTTTCGCCCGGTCCTGCATCGTGTAAATCTGCATGGCGTGTTGGATGGGTCCGACGCCCAGGCCGGCCGCGCGGATCTCCTCGACCGTGTAGTTAGCGAAGCTCGACACGCCCATGTGGACTTGGTGTTTTGCGCACGCACGACTCGTCGCAAGCTCGCCGTCCGAATGAGCCATGGCCTGGAGACCTGCGGGCGAGACGCAGAGCGGAAAGCTGATCTTCTGGCCTAGGACGGTGGTGCTGGGGTCAGCCTGCGAGACATCCACTAGCACGCGGGGTCGCAGCCGGTACTTGGCGTATGCTGTTGTGTTCTCGGCGACAGTGACTTGGTTTGTTGAGCCGGAGTTGTAGAATTCTATTGCTGTGTTAATATTTGAACGCCCGGATTTCTATGTGTGTTTCTCCTACCTGTGGCAGACGTGGGAAGTTTGCTTGCGGCTGCCTCTTTAATGTCATTGATACAGAGCATGATGTTGTTGGATTGGTTCGCCATCCTGATAGAGTGCCAGAGAAGGGTAGACTTCACAAAGGCTATGTCCCATGCACCATGAGAAGTGATGGAGTGGAAGTAATGTCGGGCATATTTAGGGCGGGCAGACACCCCTCACTAGGGCTGATAAGCTGCTGGATGTACCTAGGTTAGTCATTTGGAGAGATACGGTGGAGTCTTGGGGAATGGCACCCACGCTATTATTCATAGATGAAGCAACCCCACTCAGCGGACGGCATCGTCAGTGCGTCCTGTTGTTTCGAGTGCATCTGGGGCATCGGTGAACGGCTAGACATTTCTCCACTGACTCTCTTCCTCTTCTGAATCATAGTGCTCATTCAAAAAGTCCACTGTGCACCTCTCCAAGTGCCTTCTCATACGATCGTAGTTTTCACGATTGACCCAGCCGTCCCACCCTCGGTACGCCCCAACGCGGGTGAGAAATTCGTCCATCAACACGACGCTGCGGTTCCACAGTGCCTCATGTTCCTTTTGCCGATCTCGCTCCTGCTCGCTGAAAGAGAGCGGGCAGGGGAACAGATGATCCGACATGGGCTGACCACTGCTCTTCGAGTCTCATTAATAGTCCCTCAACAATCGGCTCTCCATCGACTTAAGTTCTTCAGGAATTGGCCCATCAAATTCAATAAGTCCAGGATGACGGGCTTGGAGAAACAACGGCGACAGGCTCACAGTCTGCCAGTCAATAACGGACACGATATCCGTAGGGTTATCCGGGTTGACGAAGATGTTGTCTGCATGAAGATCAGGATGCCAAAGGACCGGTTTGGATATCTCCCTGTCCTCTGGCAACAGAAACGGGAGAGCTTTCATGCCGTTCTGAAAGGCTTTTGTCTTGTATTCTGCCTTAGGGTAATTCTGTCCGGGCCCATGAAATAGGCCCTGTTGACCGGGGAACGTTGAGAACATCTGAAGACACGCAAGTTCGCACTGGGCACGCGAAAGCCTATAGTCCTTGAGTGAGACCCCTTCAGCCTGATTAATGCTGTCCCGAAGTCCCGGTAGAATACTTACAAGGGCCCCGATTCACGCTGACCGCATTGCGGCCATCATCAAAGAACGTCCGATTCGTCGTGGGCCCAACTGGAAACACTAGCTTCATGGCGGCGTGCTCCGATGTGGGATGAATGATTTGACCAGGTAAAACCCCAGGGAGATCCTTGGCATAGCACAAACTCCCATACATCGGGAAGGACGACGACGCAAGAGGCTTTTCAAATTTAACCAGCTGCTTGACAATCTCGAATTTGGCAGGCCCTCGGAATTCGTCCCACCATTTACTTAATTCAACACCTTCGCTGCGCTCCATTATAATGTACTCGGCTGCGACGGGATTGTCGGCTGAGGAACTAAACGTGTACACCTTGGGTGCCGGAATATCAAGAATATTTCGGTTCTGGCCTGAATTAGTTGCAAATTAGCTATAGTGTGGAATACTCTCCTCACCACAGGGTTGTATAGAGAGCCTCTCGCTTGGTTTGTAGTAAGTAAAGGAGATAGTTGCTGTTTAGCATGATTCACTTGTGATGCAGCGTTGTGTATGGACAAGTCTCGACATTGGACTCATCTCTGAGATTGGTAGATGCGATGTATGATTTTGGTAGGTGAGCGTTTGAGATATTAGCATGCACCTACAAACGCCGGTCTGCAGGTTGACTCGTGTCATGGTGCATGCAGTCGTCTGTTCAAGTCCACAGTGTTGGCATCAAGCAAAGCCTAGTAACAGTTGTGTGCATTTACACGTTGAAAAGGGTCAAGTGAGGGCCTAGAGCTGAATTTGCAGCGTTGATTGGCGTAAAAAGCCAGATCCAGCATAATTCATTAAATAGATAGGACTTTTCTTCTCGTTAATTAAAGTAGCATACAACTCCACGATCAAGTGTAGGGATATTGCTGTTATGGTCTAATCGGGCGACTCTATCACCACATGACCTATGATAACGCATTACATAATTCATTGTTTGCATCGCAGGCAAACGCCCGGTTTGGCAGTCTCCGACACCTGCGAAGCTCATAGACGTTGACAGCAGCTCCTCATCCAGATCACAGAGAGTGTTCTCGCTCTTTTCACTATTCCGTCTCATACTCAACGCGCCAAACCCACACATCACTCCATACAGTCAACATGGCCGACGGAGGCGGCTGGAGCACAATCGAATCAGACGAAGTGAGCTCAACGGGACCACCTACCTCTAACCACCAAGCTAACTTAGCACCCAGGGTGTCTTCACATCTCTCATCGAAAACCTCGGCGTAAAAGATATTCAATTCGAGGAGCTCATATCCCTTGATGCCGACACCATCCGCTCACTAAGGTACTACCAGCCCCAAGCACCACTCTATCCCAATCTAACAGCCCCAGCCCCGTCTACGGCGTCATCTTCCTCTTCAAATACCTGCGCGACCCCGCACCCTCCAGCACAACCCCCCAAGACGGCACCTACGACACCGAATCCAGCGCAGATCTCTTCTTCGCGGCCCAGACGATCCAGAACGCCTGCGGCACGCAGGCCATCCTGTCGGTGATCCTCAACCAGGACACGGCAGCGAGCCACGCGACACCCATCGACATCGGCAGCGAGCTGCGCTCCTTTAAGGACTTCACGAATGGGTTCCCGCCGGACCTGCGCGGCGAGGCGCTGTCCAACTCCGAGACCATCCGCACAGCGCACAACGCCTTCGCGCGCGCCAGCCCCTTCGTCGACGAAACCACCCGCCCCGCCCGCGACGACGACTCGGACGTCTACCACTTCATCGCCTACACGCCTGTCAACGGCACGTTGTACGAGCTGGACGGCTTGCAGCCGTACCCCATCAGCCATGGCGCGTGCAATGCGGAGGTGTTCCCCGAGAAGGTGATTGAGGTGCTGCAGCGGCGCATTGCGAGGTACCCGGAGGGCGAGACGCGGTTTAACCTGATGGCGGTGGTGCGGGATCTGAGGGCGCGAGCGCGCGAGACGGGGGATGTGGAGTTGTTGGAGCGCGAGGAGAGGAAGCGGCGTGCGTGGGCGTGGGAGAATACGCTGCGTCGGTCGAACTTTGTCGGCTTTATTGGCGAGATGATGAAGGGGGTGGCTGGGATGAAGGAGCGCGAGGGGACGTTTGATGAATGGGTGCAGCAGGCGCAGTTGGAGACGCAGAAGAAGTTGATGAGGCGGTGATTGGTTTTCTCTTGAATCTACGAGGGACGAGTCGCATGCTTTTAAATACCAGAACTGTCTGTAGAAATAACGCTATTAATGCTAACGCTAACGCCATCGTAACTCTCGCTAGGTTCTATGTACATCGTCAGTCGTAACTATGAACACGCGGACCATGGCAGTCGGCTGTTGAAAACACCGCCATGAGAGATATCTGGTTACGCCGTTGACTCGGCTAGTATTCAATGGTGCGAGACTTGATATGCACCACCATCGGTGCTGGCAGCTCATCCTCCCGGACAAGGTTCAGCGCCAGGAGATCTGACCAGAAGAACATTGCCCGGTCTTGCGCATACGCAAGATAGTCGAACTCGTCGGATTCATCCACTTCCACTTCTGCTGCTGGGACTCCAGTTGAATGGTCCTCGTCAGCGTCCGTGGAACCGTCGTTTGAGCCGTTACTATCCTGGCCTACAGCGGCGGCTGCAATGCCCTCTTCCATGCCAGGTACCTTTGCTTGAACGATTCCCCAGGCTACCCACTGCGCTGAGTTCATAACTCGCCACAGTCGGGTCTGTCTCATCAACGAACAAACATCTGCCTCGAGCTTGTCCTCGTGTGACTTTTCCAGCTCTGCCAACCTCTGCGAGTCAAAATCAGGGCCGGCATTGAGGTCAAGTGGAGTGACTGAAGCCATATTGGCAGAAATCCCGTGCATAAGGGGGGTGATTGAAGGAGAATACTGTCCTCCTAGGTTGGGTCGGTGGGTGAGATAGGCGCTGATGAATTGCCGTTGCTCTGAAGGAGTTGGGAAGTGTCGGTTATTGCATGCCCAGGAGGTTTCCGCGTCATGGTAATTATAGCACCACTCAGTCTGGCCTTGTTAGCCGCCGTCAACAAGCAAGCCGATATGCACTTACAAAATGGTTGGCGAACTCAAGTCCAGGAGTGTTCGCCGACGCATATTCAAAATCGATCACCACCAGCTGCTTGTGCTCATTCTCCGGGCGAAGGAGGGGAGATTGGGAGCTCGGTTCCATGCGCAATAAATTGCCATATTGGGTCTGTCCAGTTAGATGTGGCTAAGCAATGGAAGGATCCGGCACTCACGTCATTATGGGCAAACACGAGTTGTCTTTTGATCTCCTGAATCCCACCATAAGCGGTCACGAGCCACTTGCGGTAGTTCTCAACGGCTTTGCGGAAAGTCGGCCATGGTACACCACACACAAAGCCTCGCCGCCGCCAGGGCTCGGACGCAGCCTTGGTCTCGTTGTGTTTGGACTGGAGTTCCTTGTCTAGCCAGTTGGTGACTTGCTCGCAGCGATCAACCCACTTGTCCCAATTCTTGAACACCATGGGGCCTCCTTCTCTTTCTTCCTCAAGAAGATCAATTCCTTCATGGAGCTCTCTCATACGCTTGGCGATCTGCTTCATTGTTCCAGGATCCCGCAAATCCTTCGGAGTCAAGGGACGAGCTTCAAAGTATTCTTCGAACCGGCCATTGTTAAAAGTTCCTAGCACTCGTGGTCCAATATTCTTTCGACCTAAGCGCCGCAGGATTTGCAATTCATTCTCTCTGTCAATCAGATGATCCACCTGAGGGCCGTAGATCCGCAACAGCAGCTTCCTAGGCACATGTTAGAGTTGGTAATTTCAGATATATAACCAGATGACTCACGGGGGCGGTTTTCTGGGAACGAGAGTGTAAGACCCGTCGTCTGATTTAGGAGGGGGGATGTTCTGCGGTGGTGTGACCACATACACAGCATTGGTCAGCGCACCGCTGAGTCGCACCACTTCAATATCTCCCGCCAGCTCCATTGGAAGCTTGCGCCATCCTTTCAGCAGAAGAGTATGGGTGAGGCGAAGGATTTCAGTCTTGAATATTGTCCAAGCTTCCTTATCCTTGGCCCGTTTGGCGTTGAGACCATTGTCGTTGCCCTCATCATCATCTACCTCGCCGGCACTATAGGCTAACGTCTTGGAGTTGTCCAAAGCCGCATCAACGCTCGGGGGAGCAGAGTCCAGCTCGGCAGAGTCTGATTCCGAGGCCGAGCCACGCCGCAGGCCTTTCACGTTGGTTCGCCGCCGGGTGGGAGGGCGTCGGACAGGATATTGCGATCCGTTGGTCTGGTTTCGGGAAGTCGCGTATTGGAGTAAAATTTTCTCCAGTTGGTCCAGCGCAAATGTACCATCCCCGGGCTGTGACGCCGTTCTTTCCAAGGGCACATCGCCGGGATCGTCCTCATCGTCCCCATCGCTGACGGCACCCTCCGCTTGCTCATACGACTCGCTCCTCCGCGCCTTCTGCCGCGCTCTCTCACGCTGCAGCCACTGATACACCTGGTGGAAAAGGAGATTCTGCGAGTCGTCGTCGCCATTCTTCATGCTTTTATCTTTCTCGATCCGCGTGACAGGCTCGGTGATGACGCTAGACGTTTGGCTATTGAAGGAGGGAGGGGGATAGATGGGAGGCCTCGCGGACAACTTCTTGCTCATGGAAGCACGGTGCTGTTTGGGGACGAAGCCATCCGGCGCATGTGCGGCAGAGCCATTACCATTGGCATGTCGAATCTTATGGAACGAGGTGACGTTCAGGCCGGTACCCGAAATTGGTTCAAGACCTACTCTCACATGATCAGAATCCATGGGCCGTCAGGAATTGCTTGAGAATGAGTGGATTGGAAGAGGTCTAGAGGGTGGAACGAAAGGTCGAGAAGGAACGTGGTGGACGGGAAGAAAGTCGCAGTGGGCAATGAAATCATCTGATCCAAGCAACGCGCAGGCAGAACCTCGGGACTGCTACTACTACGCCGAGGAGTAGGGGGTTCCAGGAACGGGCATGATAAAGTTAAATTCAAGAGCCTACCTTCGATTTCAGGACCCGAATCGCCGTTCTGGTCGGTGAAGGAGGGCATCTCCTTGCGCCGGGGATTTAAGGGATAATATCTGGAACAGTTTGGCCTTCACGTCCACAGAAGGTAACTGATCACAGGGGCACAGAGATAGATCCACGCGGGGACACCCAGGCCTGAGCGACAGGACACAGTGACGATGGAGTGATCAAAGAGTGACCCTGGACAAGACCGGAGAAGACAACACGTCCGAGTCGACTGTGGATGAAGAGCAAAGGGGAAAAAAGGGCGACCAAGTGGGGTGCGGAAGCAATGGCGGTCCAACGATACGGGTAACAGCGGTCGCAATCTGAACAGTTATCTCCACCGATCCACGGATGACGAAGGTGACAGACCCAGAATCGAGGAGGAAGTGGTCGCGTGAGGATCGATTGCCAGGAAAGCAGAGAGAATGGAGAAGAGGAGAGAGTATGGAGCACCAGATAGGATGAGGTTGTCGCAGAGTGGCGAGGAGAAGAACAAGAAAAAGAAGGACCAACGAACGGATCCGCTTATCAAAAAAAAAAAAAAATTCACGGGGTGCCTCAGGCTCAGGTGACCGACCACCCGCTAAAGGCAAATCACTTCGATAGAACAAATGATAAACAATGTTTTGGACAGACTCTTCCTTGTCTGGTCCCATACCAAAAGCACATTTTATCGGGCGTTGGGACCCGTCTTCCCCGGAGTCGATGACGCCCCATGCATGGTGGTGGTTAGGTAACCTGGGGCAATCAATTCGACGGTGATAAGCTCCAACCAGCCTTCATCGCTTCCGATCTCCTTTTCGCCTCGAAGGAAGGATCAAAAGAGATAAGAGCACCGCGACCTCGGTATTTGGTCGGCCGGGTCGATCTCAACGTGACATTGGGTCGATAGCCAGTTCCGTTGATAAAGGTATCAAAGGTCTGGGACGGTCCCGTTAGATCGACGTCATCGATAGACCCCAGGTTGCATGTTTGTAGTACAAGAGAGTCGCATAGGGAAGATAAGCCTCGGCTCCGACGGACGAGCTGAGAGCTGAAACACGATCGTATCCATCTTCAGCTTCCTCACACCGCCATCTGGAGGTGGAGAGAACTCCTATGTGGTCATGTAATAGCAGCAGTAGTACGGTACACAACAATGACACAAGTCATTGTGTCATTGTACAGGCACGCGTCCAAAAGAGTCATACTGTTCGCTTTGGCCTCCCCCCTGGGAGGAGTTTCGGTACGGAGTCATTTGTCGCACAGGGAAGAACATTATTGTTTCATACTGGATGTAGTCGCAAGGGCATTGATTCCATCCGCATCAAGAACCGGATAGTCCTGTGTCGCTTGGGAGTAGCGGTGGGTTGATGAGGGTGTTTGTGAATCAGAATATATGCGAAAGGAGGGGAGAGAAAGGAGGGGAAGCGAGCGAAGGGGGAGGTGACAAGCATTAATGATGCCTTAGGAATGAAGCCCAATCAGGAAAAGAGGAGTCATGTCATGCAGGAGTTCATCTCCGAAGACGCACGTTCCTCCTTAAAAATACTACTATAATGGCGATGGAGGTTGATAAAGTAATATGCATACAGTTAGATCACTCAGAGAATACTCGTACTTGGAAATATCCTTTACGTGTGACTGTTTCCGTGTTTCGACATTCTGCGACATGTAGATTTCAGTGTTGGTAGCGTGTTGTCCATTCTCCATGGATATTACCGATATATAGAATAGTCTGCACTAGCACTCCTGATTCCCCAAAGACCTCCTCAAAGCCTATGGACATCATTTTAACTTGTGTTGGCGAGTTATGTACCCCATAACATAACCTTGTACTTAATTTCACTTTTGGTAGAATCTAACGCGTCAGCAGACAAACAACTCCAGTTGCTTTTCTTAAAGACAACACCAGCATCTTCCGCCTGGAGAGTGATCAGGACGAGCCTGACGAGCCCCATGAAGCCTATTCAAGGAGACCTGCATCGGCCCAGCAGAGTGGAACCATCTCATAGTGCAGAATACTCACCCACATGTGATAGGACCTGCATCATAAGGTGGCCCCAAGAAGGCTGCAATGTTCTCTGGGGGACTTCTAGCCAAGGTTCAGCGTTCCTTTCCTATTTTGTATCATGTTCGGTTTGTCCTCCTCATCTCATCAACGCCGTCATCCAATCATAATGGTATAGTCACATCCAACGAGGTGGGATGGGCTGCGAACCAGCCGAAATGGGGTGGACTCGAACATCTTGCAGAGGAGGATGGCTCAGACCAGACCATTAGTCACTGAGACAGTCAGCTCCTGCGGCTAAACTTCTCTGGCCCAACCGACACTAACCCAGCACAGCAAAACAGACGGTCAATCGTCATTTGGGGTGCGCGGAAAGGGCAACATACGAGTTATCTGATCCCACCCATGTTATCTGATCCGAGCCGATCAACCCTAAGCTTCCCGCTCCGGGCCTTGACCGACCGTTCTATTGGAGCTGACGTGCCCTGGGCTCCATCGTCGATCTACGGAGTACGTCGGAAAGCGCGTCTGGTGCGAATATTTCACGGTGTTGCTTTTTCTATTCCGATCGTCGCAGTGGTTGTATTCGTCCAGGATGTAATGATAAAAACAGACAGCTCCTGCGTTCTCCTGACCACATCTGGCAACTGGGACTATACACAGAATCGGATACACACTCTCTGGACGTACTCCCATTCATCATGGGAGGCCTTAGCACTACCCGCGGCCGAAACGATACCCAATTGGCCCAGACCTTTGCAGGGACCGATTTCCAGGAGTCCAAGTATGAAGTAAGAGTGCCATCTCCTGGTACCATTGGCGAGAACCCGGACGGGCTCAGTATCGAGACGCAGAAAGAACCTTCTTTTCAGAATCGGTCAAGTGAGGTCACCCAAGGAGCCCCGGTGGGTGTTCAAAAGGCCGAAGCGGCTGCCCTCGCATGGAGCAAGAAGACGGCCTATGTGACTTATGTATTGTGAGTGTAATTCCCAAGCCATTATGCAGAGACTTTACAGATTGCTTTCATAGATAGCTAATTTACCATGCAATTGACCTTAGTGTCTGGCTTTCCTTCTTCATGCTGGCCTTCCAGTCATCGATCAGTACCAATGTCATCCATAACGCCTACGCATCCTTTGAAGAGGCCCCAGCCGTCAGTACCGCCAGCATTGTAGCCAGTGTTGTGAGTGGAGTGGTCAGACTCCCTGCAGCCAAGCTCTTAAATATCTGGGGTCGCACCGAGGGGTTCCTCATGTTTGTTGGGGTATATCTTGTGGGACTCATCTTGCTGGCTGCTTGCAACGGGCCCGGTGCCTATGCAGTAGGCTACGTTCTCTACTGGGTAGGGTACGACGCCATCTTCCTTATTCTGGATGTATTTATGGCAGATACATCGGGTCTACGCAACCGGGCCTTTGCATTTGGATTTGCCAGCACTCCCTTCATCTGTACAGCATTTACGGGACCGCTAGCAGCACAGTCATTCATCGAACACGCTTCCTGGCGTTGGGCCTACGGCACCTTTGCTGTTGTAACCCCCTTTATCTTTCTCCCCTTGGCAGGAGTGTTCAAATTCTACCAGCGGAAAGCGGAAAGGATGTATATCTTTGCTCGCGAGCCAAGTGGCCGGAATGTTGTGCAATCCATCATGTACTATGCAAATGAGTTTGACAGTACGCTTTCCACCTTCCGCTCTTTCTATGATCGGATATTGACTTAGCTTTCCAGTCATTGGTGCTCTCCTCCTCACAGCTGCATTTCTCCTCCTGCTTCTCCCGTTCAGCCTCCAGTACTACGGCAAAGCAGAGTACAACAGCGCAAAATTTATCGCCATGGTCGTCACTGGGTTTCTTCTGTTCTTTGTTTTCGGGGCCTGGGAGAGATACGGCGCTCGGTGCCCGTTCATTCAATTCCATCTGCTCAAAGATCGAACGGTGGTAGGGGCCTGCAGCATTGCAGGCCTCCTGTTCTTCAGCTACTACGCTTGGGAGCTCTACTTCTAGAATTTCTGCATAGTAGTGTACCAGCTAAGCATCAGCATGACTGGATATGTGGGCCAGATCTATAACGTGGGCTCCTGTTTTTGGTCTGCCATTTTCGGCCTGATCGTTTACGCTACGAGACAGTTCAAATACACCTGTCTGGGCTTTGGGCTTCCCTTAGTTCTTCTGGGGGCCGGACTGATGATCCACTTCCGGACCGCGGACGGCAGTATTGGCTACATCGTGATGTGCCAGATCTTTATCGCGTTCGGCGGCGGTACCCTGGTGATTGGCCAGGACATGGCTGTGATGGCGGCGTCCAACCGCGACGGGGTCCCGATGATGTTGTCGATGATCGGACTGTCTTCGAGTCTGGGCGGAGCCATTGGATATGCTGTCTCGGCGGCGATTTACTCGAATACGTTTCCCTCGGCCCTGCGCCACGCGCTTCCTGTAGGGAGCAAGTCGGATTATTTGAAAATCTACCGCGGAGGCTATACCGCCCAGCTTGAGTATCCGGTTGGGTCTCCGATACGCCTTGCCATCAACGAGGCGTATGGGGAGTATATGAAGTACGCATGCATTACGGCCACGGGTTTGATGGCTTTGGGAATTCCTGCGATTGCAGTCTGGCGCAACTTCCGCGTGGATAAGAAGCAGAATAAGGGAGAAATGATGTGATGGCTGATGGGATTATTGTTTTGTGTTTTTTCTTATATAGATATCCTGATTTATCGTACGTGATTTGTGACTCGGTAGAACACATACTAGGTATTGAGCACCATCTGATCACTCGGGACTTTCCTTCCCACGTCAGTCATGCGCAAAGAGTGGAACTAGTCCACTAGACAAGAGAGAAAAACACCTCAGCCCAGGTGGAGACGCCGATCATCTCGGTGATAAGATTGATAAAGCGATGTCGGAATTACTCCTCGAGGGGTTGTCATTTGGCTATGAGTGAAACGGCTGCAAGACACGAGGTATTCACTGACATCTCCCCTTTTGATCTCCTGTCTCGTCACCAACCCTATGACTCTCTCGTCGCTAATGGGACCACCTCGACCCTTCTTTGCCTCTCTTCTCTCCCAGCGCAAGAGCAGAATACTATGGACGCACCGTCCCGCACGACGTCGACCGGCCACCATTCCCAGCATCACCTTCGGAAAGGGTCGATGTTCGACGCTGCTACGCTGCCGTGGTTCCTGAAACTGGACTGCGACGACGACGAGATCATCTACGACGACGGACCACCGCAGACCATCCGCGCGGGCACCCTCCCGGCGCTGGTCGAACAGTTGACGCGCCACGACCGCCTCGACGTCTCCTTCAACGAGAACTTCCTCATGACCTATCCGACCTTCATGACGGCCCCCGAGCTCCTCGACGCCCTCCTCGGCCGTTTCTACATGCACGCCCCGCCGCAGCTCCGTCCCGCCGAGCTGGCCCTCTGGACCGCGCAGAAGCAGCAGACGGTGCGGTTCCGCGTCGTCAACGTCCTCAAGGCCTGGCTCGAGCGGTTCTGGATGGAGCCACGCGACGAGCCCACCGCAGATTTTCTGCGGCACGTACGCGCCCAGATCCACAGCTCCTCCGCCATCACAGACATCCCCACCGCCGCGCAGCTGCTCGCCATCATCGAGAGCCGTCTCCAGGGCCAGGAGATCATGCGCCGGCTCGTGTCGCCGCCCAACACTGCCGTCCCCAAACCCGTCACCCCCAAGAACATGAAGAAGGTGAAGCTGCTCGACATCGACCCGACCGAGCTCGCGCGCCAGCTGACCATCGTTGAGTCGCGCCTGTACGCCCGCATCCAGCCCGGAGAGTGTCTCAAGAAAGCATGGGGGACGAATAGCGCGTCGCCCGCGCACACCCCGACGGCCGTCAACGCCATGATCCTCCATTCCAACGGGTTGGCGAACTGGGTCGGGCAGCTCATCCTCCGACACGACGAGATGAAGAAGCGCGTGTCGACCATCAAGCATTTCGTGACTGTGGCTGAGGTATCCTCTGTTTCCCCTTCCTTTCGAACCCATTCAAGAACGGGGCTAAGGCTAAGGACGCAGAAATGCCGCGACCTCAACAACTACGCAACCATGATGTCCGTCATCTCCGGCCTGGGCACCAGCCCCGTCTATCGACTCCACCGCACCTGGAGCCAGGTTAGTCCGCGCATCCGCGCGACACTCCACGAGCTGCGCACGCTCATGGCCAGCGAGAAGAATTTTGCCAAGTACCGCGAGACGCTGCGACGGACGAGTCCGCCATGCGTGCCCTTTCTCGGTATGTCTGCACCTCACAGATTGGAACCGCCTGGTCCACTGACCTGACCTCTCGTCCTGGCAGGCATCTACCTCACAGACCTGACCTTCATTGAGGACGGCATCCCAGACTTCGTCCAACCGGAAATGATTAATTTCAGCAAACGCGCCAAAACGGCCGAGATCCTGCACGACATGCAGCAGTACCAGAATATGCCGTACAACCTCCAACCCGTGCCGGAGCTCCAGGAATTCGTGATCCGCGGCACCCAAGCCGCCGAAGATGTAAATGAGATGTATGAGCGGAGCTTGCAGCTGGAGCCCCGGCAGATGCATGAGGAACGGGTCGTTCGGGGCGGGCCATATACCGCTACGGGGAGCCATATGAGCTCCGTGCTGATTGCCAGCATGGTGTTGCGATAGACGGGCTTAGTCTGAAGCGAATTATGTTTCTTTTTAAGACAATGATCATATTTATAGAGAGGACGGCGGCCAGAGGTATATGCAAGATGATAGGCAGATAGACATAACTCCATAGGTAATGCGAAGAAACCAGGCGAGTCCGTCCATTAGACAGGATAACAAAACCAATCTCACGTTTAGAAAAATTCCACTACCTGACTCCCAGCGCTCTATCCCTGTGAAAATGCTTCGAAACGGAGCCGACGGGCGGCTCCGTCAAACACCACCAAGACTTTGTACTTGATGAGATACACAAATCTCCCTTCCGTCACATTACGGTGAGGGCTCCCCACCTTTGCACTCTGAATGCACATTGGAGCTGTTGATCTCATGTCTTGGACTGGCAAACCACAGCTGCCTAAGACATTTCCCAGTGGAAGAGCATCGTTTCTCGCCCCAGTGGGCCTTTTCCCTACCTTACACACATGGACATGGCATGTTGGTCCAGCACTTTCCTGTCGCAGATTCAGTACGACCGGCTACAAGACTAATACCCCATTGCTGAGAAGTGGCAAAGGACGAACGTATTTCCTGCCCTGTTTGCTACCAGAAGCCCCTGATTCAGAGGGGTGGCATTTTGCTCACCTCCATCGGAAATGATGTTTGGCATTGCAGACAAAGAGCCGAGGTGGCGTCAGTAATGAAAGGACGTCAGCGTCCAGCAGTCAATATCTGGGGACCTTTTCACGGACCCGAAGCTTACGTTCAAAGAAAATGAACTGTCAAAGAAGATGAACCACCGCGGGACAGAGTTGGAAGTATCCCTCCAAAAAATATAGTTCAAAGGCCATGTGCTCAGACAAGAAGTCTCCGGAGTGCGCAACTTTCTGCAAACTGAAACACATGGCGCAGTGAGTTCCAGTCTCTTGTGAATGGACTTTTTGGAGGGTTCCTGGTCTTTGTGCTATTTCTGGGCCTGTTGTCTGGCTCCGGAGCCCATCAGGGCTCTCTGGAAGATCCTGTTCGCCCCAAACATAAAAAAGGGGTATGGTCCATTCTGGATGGATAGAATAGTGAACTTATCTAGCACACATCTCTCACTGTTCCTATTGTCCCAGCACTCTCTTCGTTTCCACTTTCCAAACCGGCTGACCATCATGTGCAAACGAAAGGCCCAGGACCTATCCCACGCCCAAGGCAAAAAGAACATTAAGAATGCGAACGTGAGTTCTAAGATCCTCTTGACTTCTCAAAAACCATCACTGTTGCGGTGCAAATTGCTGATGGTCTGCCATCTTTGGATGGACAGGAGAACATGGTTGGATCATGCCCAAGCTCTCCTTCCAAATCCACTGTTGAGGATTGTCAGAAGATGGACAGCCAGAAGCCTGACATGCCTGCTAATCGTGGGAAAACGATATGTGACCTGGCGAACGTCTGCGACGTCATGTTCTGACAATGTCGGGTTCTCATAGTTGCGAAGGTCGCCCCGCTTGAACAAGGACCCGGGCGATGAGAAAGCCTACGATGTCGAAAAAAGGAGAGAAGAGGTTATGAAGAACCTTGAACAGTGCAGGGAGGTCTGGGGCGGGAAACCAGCAAACTTCCCCACGCTGCCCATAACGGACGAAGATCTAAAGCCGCCACCCCCGGTCATGGACTTGGAAAAGTGCAGTCTTAGGCTGGCGAGCATGTCCGACCACGACCGGGCGATCATTCTGGGGCATGAACCAGGGTCAAACATTTACCGGCAGATAGTGAACCCAACGGTGGAGGATCATGAGGAGCTGTATGAGGAGTGGCTTGCAGGCCGCGGCCCTCTCTATCTGTACGGCATGGGCGGAGTTTTCAAGCCGTTAATCACGAACGAGATCGATCAATATTTGGGTAGTATCGAAATCTTCATCGATCAATTTGTGGAGCTGTATATGATCAAGGACAACAAGATCATCGACGAAAGACTCACCGGTGAACAAAGGGTCAGATCATCAGAAGTTTGGACGGTTGGCGGTTGGGCCTACCAGGGGACGTGGGAGGAAGTGGTGAAGCTCCTCCATCCGACCACAGCTGAACTGTTACCGGAAATCATCGTTCGGACAATGATAGCTAAGCGGCTCTATGGAGACGTCCTGATGGATCCGTGGCTCGATGATGAAGGCGGCCAGGTGGCCACCCAACGCCCATGCGACAAGCTATTCTACCCTTCGTACACTGAGGTCACTAACATGTTCCACTGGTTCAAACGAGGTACGTCTCCCGATATAGATTGAGTGCGATGACCCCCTGACGTGTATCTTGAAAGTCATTGCCGACAATGAAGACTGGGTTCATCAGTGGAGAGCCGCTGCGGTTCGATGTCTGGTCGGTGCCAGTACTTTCACGAGCGCCTATCCACCCCTGGGGGAACAGGTGCAGGAGCGGAGGTGGGCCAAAATTGAAGAGCTGAAGGCGGATCTGATGCGGCAACTTCAACCCTTTCTCATCGAATGTGAAGAGGGCTCGGCGACATTGGGATACCAAAAACACCGGCTCAGGCAAGTCTTCGACATGCTCCACGATCTTCACCTAGGAATATGGATCAGCGAGGAATGGCTCGAGTTCAGCCACTTTCCTCTCCTGGGACCATACGGTGAGGATCACCCAGATATGCAGTTGGCCACAGTACAGAGGCCGGAGTGCTACGTTCGCAAGCAAATGAATGATCCGGAGCCGGACAATCGAGCTGTTCTCATCATGTTGCTACTGTCCGTCACCAGAGAGACACAAATCAAGTTCGAGGACCGGATAAGTGAGCAAATCCAGAAGGCGTCTGTGATTTCACGCGGGATACTTACTGGGTCGAAGCATGACGGTGGAGAGAGATGTCAGCCTTCGGGAGTTTAGCTACTGGAAGATATGGCATATTGTAGCCTCACCCAATGCACGTTGGCGCGAGAAACCTCGTTCGAGTTATGATCACTGAATACGCTAAGCTACACCAAACGCCAAACCATACCAATAATAATAATACACATGTACACATGAACAAGTCATTTAACATATCTTAGGAAGCAGCGGTGGCCCACTCGACAACCTCCAAGGCGCACATGACTAGAACAAGGGTCGAAGGTAGAATCCTAGATCAGTCAGCCATGAACCTTCCCCGGCATTCTTCCCATAAGACTCACCAGACAACGTAGCTTTGGAACAGCAGCTTCGACATCGCCCCGACGTAGACATTATTGATCTGGCAGATTTGGGCCAGCTGCAGGGCGGATGGGGCACCCGTGAGGAGGAAGCAGACGATGATGAAGATCGGATCATCCAAAATACTGACGGGCACGTACTTTGCGAGTAAGGCAAGCAAAGGGGCCATGATCAGCGTGGGGAGAAGCATGCGGGCCACCAGCGAGGCAATGATGAGCTTACGCTCTTCCTTTGGGTGTTCCAAATCCTGGCGCGCCTCTTCCGGCAAGGTATTACGCTCCAGGTTCGCTCCCAACACCACCAAGATCAAAGGGACGGCCACTTGGCCGTTTTGACCGATGGCTCGCGTCACAGAATTATTTACAAAAGTGCCTTCGTCGAAGAAAATGCGCTGTAGCGAGGGCACAGACGCTACCACGATGGAAACCAGCATTGCCCAGAGAGGCGGGTTCATGAACGCCCAGACGCCGCGGACAAATCGCCGCAGGGCTCCCCAGCAGGCTGAGCTGGACTTCTGTAGACCGGTTGGAAGCCTTCGGAACAGGGCGTCCGTCCGTTTCTCCCAACCTTTCGCGAAACGACCCGCCAGACGGTGTGCGTACGCCCTCGACTTGGAGAGGAGACCCGATCCAGTGGAAGACTCTGAATCCGGAACTTCCACATTCGGGAAGCACAGAATATCTCCGCGAGAGCTCTGTCTCGGCAAGAACGGTCCACTGGGAGGGGGGGCAAGCATTGAGGGTGAGTTGTCGTCGTCATTTGTAGCATCCTGGGGTGACAGCTTGGTATACGAGTAAGTGCGCGTGGTCACTGGCGTCTGATCGCCGGAAAGAAATTCGTCCGAGTTTCGAGAGAAGTCCGTCTGGGAGTGCTCCGACAGGTCATCGGAGCTCCCGCTGGTGCGAATCAGAGGCTCGTCGGGTTCAACCTCATCCGGATTGTCAGTGTAGCGCTCATGGCCGGGCTCAATCCCGAGCACTTCCCGGTCTCCTTCCTCCAGATACCGGTCTCGAGGAGCCAAGAGCACATGATAACCCCAGCTCCAACGGACGAGTTGACCCAGTTGTTGAAAAATGAGAAGGTATAGGATGCCTCGTGCGGCGACCTCGTCGTCGTTGTCGTTGGGGACCCTGTCCCAGTGAAGGCCTTTGAGAGTTTGCGAAAGTGACATGACGAGGGAGATGGGAAGCGAGTTCGAGTTACCGAAGACCTGTATCAGAGTGAGCGGACTAGCCTGTGCTTCATGCAGAGTTCATACGCACTGCCATCGCCGTTACAAAGTTTGCAGCCCTTTTTTTGAAGCGAAAACACCGAGAGACGGTAAAGGCACATATATAGGATACGAAGGTTTGAACGACGAAAATCAAGGGGATGATGGCGAGATCGGAGAGTTTTTCAGCTGTCAGTTGAGACCCCAGCTTGGTGAAAACTAAGCCAGAGAAGGCAGTTAGCGAGGTGACTCTCAGCTCAATCGAGAAGGAGAGCGTCAACATACTCAGGCATGGGGTGAATAACATGACGTTTAAGTTGGCCACCAACTTCTGAGCATCGGCATCGAACATGCCATGTCTTGCCGCAATGTACCCCGGGAGACTGACACAGACGACCTCGAGGACGGCTTCGAAGACCAGAAGGACGAGATGAAAGAAGGAGGGATGACTTGAATGAGCTCCATTCTGGAGGAGTTCGGAGGAAGGCCCCATTGGAAACTGGGAAGAAGTCAAGGTCCGTCGGACATTTTGTTGAAAGGAGCTCGGGGCGGTAAAGATGGCCATGAACAAGCGGATTGTCGCTGGGAAGGAGGTCGAATGGGTTTCGGATAATGCTCAATCGTCTGCTAGGGAAGGAATCAACATGAATACATAGCTAGGTATATTTATGATCGGGTTGATCAGATCAGGGCGCTAGCGCTACCTACCTACCCTGGTTGTTTGGGATGTTGCGATCGGGTAGGCGGTGGGTAAGGGAAATAATCGCCCACTCAATGGACCTATACACGTCAATGGGATGAGAATGGATCAAGGTAGGATAATAGTTGGGATGGGGAAGAAGAACAATGAAGGAGGGACTGCATGAATGGGAAGAGATTCTCCTGAGATGACGTGCCACTCACTGCCCAGGATGGCGGTGTTTCTTGATATCAGCATGATGGAAGGCTCTGCCCGCTGATAGGGTCGATAAGTCGCTGTCGATCAAGGACGGATTATTACCTAAGGTACCTTGTTTTAGGTAGTATTATAACCTGGTACTATGCTCCATGATCATTGTGCTTGTACCTTTGAGAAGAAGAATTCATGTGAATGGAGGTTCCTAGTATCATCATGATACTCCATACTACCTACACAGTACTCAGTAGGTATAGCCTATCTATACACGATCTGCAGGTGGCAAATCTAGGCAGACAGAATCCCCCGACTGTGGCGACGCACGAACTCGTGGCTGGAAAACGGTTGATCCACGATGGAACCTGGACGATTGGCTGGATTGTTTTCCAGCCGATGAATGCCCATTCACTACCTACCTTAGGTACAGTACTAGGCACTCTGGTGTAGATCCTTTGTAGTAAGGAGCTAGGTATGGTAGGTGTGTATAGTATAGGAACCTACCAACCATCAAGACCAGGAGAAGAATCCAACAAAGACAAGAAATACGTCAAGATTGATGTAAATTAGGTCAAGACATACATAAACGATCCCCTCTTGTTAACAGACAGACAGTCATGTTGAATAATGTCCGAATAATCAACCCTCCTGGTAATCCGTGTGGTTTTGCCTCCCCCAAGTCTTCCGTCCGTCCATCTCCCCCACCACTCTTTCTTTCTCCTACCTCTTCCTCCCTCAACCATCCCTCTCTTCTTCTCTGTTCCAGAACCCTCCTTTCCTTCTTTCTTTCCACCGGACTCTCTCCCTCCCGTCTCCTCGATGTTCCCACCTCATTAGAGACCACCACCGTTCTTGTTTCATTCCCTTTTTATTCGATCGTTCTCCCTCCCGGTAATGGCCTGAGTGCTGCCCCGCGTCCAGACGAACCGAACCCTCCCTCACCCTGTCGGGGCAATCTGGACATCCAATACATCTCCTTGACCTACTAAATCTCCTCCTCCTCATCTTCCTCCTCCTCGTCCTCCCCCATTTCTTGGAGCGCCGGACCTCGTTTTGTCGGACAAGAAACCTCTTCTTTCCACGTCCTGACCCCATCCGGTTACCATGTCCGCCGACAGAGACCCTCTTACCGATCTCGATCGGGACCCCAAGTCCGATAACACCGACGATGACCTCTCACCCTCGGTCACAACCCCTCCCGCTGTCGTACCGTCTCTCCGGCCGACCCCCGACCGATCCGCTGGGCTCACTGCGTCGTCCACTCATCTTGGTCAAATCAATGCCGCGCGACATGGGACGGCGCCTTCCCCCCGACCACAGGCCTCCATGAGCGGGGCCGCCCAAGGGGGCCTGAACCAGGATATATTGGCAAAAATGAAGGCGTTCTCCCTTTCCCGACAGGGAGCTCCGCCGACCTTACCCCATACCGTCTCAACGGGGTCCGTCCCGAAAACGCCCCCAGCTGGTGCCAGTCCCAGTGCCCGCTCCCCCTCCGTCGTCAATGGGCCCCTCGCTGGTGCCTTGGCAGGCCGTCTTCCCCCCGGTGCTCGCCCGCAGACGAAGAACTGGGTGTCCTCGCCTTCTGTCACGGGCAAGGCCCCCAGTCCGACCCCGACGAAACCAGGAGGGCTTGCGGCAAAACGGATGAAGCCCGGTCTCAAGCTCTCGGATGCGGCGGGGCCGAATGGTGCGTCCGGGAATCAGTCGCCGGCAAATGGTGCGGATGGTCAGACAGAGACCGCGTTTTCAAAGTATTCGGAATTCATCGATACCAAGACGGGGACGTTGAACTTCAAGAACAAAGCGGTCCTCCACGGAGGTGGGATCGAGTTTTCCTCGGGCCACAGCTTCAGTATCTCGCTGGACGAAGTTGATCGCTTGGATGAGTTAGGCAAGGGCAACTATGGGACCGTCTACAAAGTCCGCCACAGTCGACCGCATATGCGAAAACCAGGCATGGGGCTGAGCGGCATCGTGAGTCGGCCAGCCGGGTCGAACTCGACATCGGACTCCCCCCAGGACAATCTCTCCGGGGTAATCATGGCGATGAAGGAGATTCGCCTAGAGCTGGATGAAAACAAGTTCGCACAGATCATCATGGAGCTGGAAATCCTCCACCGCTGCGTTTCACCTTTCATCATCGACTTCTACGGCGCCTTCTTCCAGGAAGGGGCGGTGTACATCTGCGTGGAATACATGGACGGCGGATCGATCGACAAGCTGTACAAGGAAGGCGTGCCAGAGAATATCCTTCGCAAGGTTGCGCTGTCGACGGTGATGGGCCTCCGCACGCTGAAAGAGGACCATAACATCATCCATCGCGACGTGAAGCCGACAAATATTCTGGTCAACTCCCGGGGACAGATCAAGATCTGTGATTTTGGCGTCAGCGGAAACTTGGTGGCCAGTATCGCGAAAACGAACATCGGTTGCCAGAGCTACATGGCCCCCGAGCGGATAGCCGGTGGTGGCGTACAGCAATCGGGAGCCGGCGGCGGCGGCACCTACAGTGTGCAGAGCGACGTCTGGAGTTTAGGATTGAGCATTATCGAATGTGCTATCGGTCGATACCCCTACCCGCCGGAAACCTTCAACAATATCTTCAGCCAGCTACATGTGAGTATCGCTTGGTTATTAATGCGGAAAATCCACGGTGGATGACAGTACTGATGTATTTGCCCTAGGCTATCGTCCACGGCGATCCGCCGACTCTCCCCGAATCCGGGTACTCGGATGAGGCACATGCCTTTGTCCGCGCGTGTCTGGACAAGACTCCCGCCAACCGGCCCTCCTATTCCATGCTCCTCCGTCATCCTTGGCTTGCGCCGTTGATGCAACCCCCTGCGGCCGATGGGGATGATTCGGGCGCGGATGCTTCTTCAACGACCGAGGATCAGGAAGTGGCCGACTGGGTCAAGGAAATGTTGAGCCGCCAGGCGCGTGGCCTCCTCCACGACGGTGACAAACCCGCGCTTCATGCCGTAGCCTTGGATGCCGTTCCTGGAAGCCCTCTTTTGGACGACCCTGCGTCGATCTCGCTGCCATCTTGAGGAGGATAGTCTCCACGTTCGATTCACCGTCATTTACGGACATCTTAGCGTGACACGCATCTCACACGCTCCTTCTCATTTACGGGTTATATATGATGCCTTTCCTTGAGTCCCGAAGACATTGATGAGCTTTCGTCCTGGCGCTGGCGTTCTCGCCATGGAGTTCGTTTCCTGTCTCTTTAGTTTCTTCATATATCGATTCCCTTGTATGTGGTGAATGGCGGTTGGATCTAGAGGCCGTTTAGAGTGTAGCTATATTTCGATTACCAATCGCATCACGTGTAGTCGCCGAAGTCGTCCTCTTCGGCGATTCATGAACGCATGAATTCATGAGGAGAAAACCAGGATCTGGGTTCGTAGAGGGTCCCAGAGATGCGTACTCCGTAGTGACCTGGTCAATTAATGGCCCAGCTAGAGTCTGCGACGGCTGAAATGGCGTTCAACTGTAAGCCGCCCAGGATCAACCAAGGTATTGTTGTTCCCCGACGGACTGACGTGATTTGTAACCGTCATCGACTGTCTTCCCCGCCAGCTCCCTGCATTTTTCCCTCTCGCTTCAGCTTTCGGTTTCTCTCCCCCTCTTCTACAAACCCACCCTCTCCATGCTTCCCCGTTCCTCCCTCCGTCCCTTTTCAGTCCAGTCTCTGAAGATCCGGCGTATCCAGCCCCCATCTTCCTCGGCTCGCGTTTCTCTTTCCGTCCCTAAGAAATCCCTCTCGACGATTGCTCACCGCAGCCCTCTTCTCTGCAGTGACCGGCGAATCGCCCTGGATTCCTCATCGTCTGTCATCACTTCGGTCCCCCCCGGATCTCGACTCGCCTCGCTCACCCGACACTTCTCCTCGTCCCCTGCGCCCGCCGAGTCCAGCACTATGCCTCCTGTGCAGACGCAACAGTATGACTACATCGTTCTAGGCGGTGGTAGCGGTGGTAGCGGTAGCGCACGTCGTGCTGCCGGTTGGTACAAGGCCAAGACGCTGATTGTGGAGAGTGGCCGGTCTGGTGGTACCTGCGTCAACGTTGGGTGAGTGTCATCGACCGGTCCCTGTCGCGGGAACACAGAAGCGCCGGAACTAACGATTGTGAAGCTGCGTTCCCAAGAAGATGACCTGGAACTTCGCCACCGTAAATGAAACCATCCATGCCGCCCAACACTACGGTTACGACGTCCCGAATGACGTCAAGACCAACTACCGCTACTTCAAGGACACCCGCGACGCGACCATCAAGCGATTGAACGGCATCTACGAGCGCAACTGGGACCGCGAAGGCATTGACCTCATCCACGGCCGCGCCAGCTTCGTCGAACCCAAGACCATCGAGGTGACCCTGGAGGACGGCAGCAAGTCGCGGTATACAGCGCCGCACATCCTGATCGCCACCGGCGGCCGCCCCATCGTCCCGGACGTCAAGGGTGCCGAGCACGGCATCACCAGTGATGGTTTCTTCGAAATCGAAGAGCTTCCGCCCAAGGTGGCGGTCGTCGGTGCGGGCTATATCGCCGTCGAACTGGCCGGTGTCATGGGCACCGTTGGCGTCGATACCCACATGTTCATCCGCGGAGAGCGATTCCTGCGCAAGTTCGACCCCATGATCCAGCAAACCATGACCGACCGCTACGAGGCCGTCGGCATCACCCTGCACAAGCACCACACCGGATTTAAGGAGGTGCAGCTGCTACGCGACGGCAAGGGCAAGGACAAGCTTCTCAAGCTGATCGGCCATGATGGCTCTGAGATGGAGGTCAATGAGCTGCTGTGGGCCATTGGTCGCGCCCCTGAGGTCGAGGACCTGAACCTCGGCGTGGCAGGCGTTGAGCTGAACAAGACTGGCCACATCGTCGTCGACGAGTACCAGAACACGAATGTGGGTGGTATCTACGCCTTGGGCGATGTGACCGGCCATGCCGAGCTGACTCCTGGTACGTGCTTTTCTTGACCCTTCTCTCCGCGCTACCCAATGTCCTATGTACTAACGAGATGCAGTCGCCATCGCCGCCGGTCGCCAGCTGGGCAACCGGCTGTTTGGCCCTCCCGAACTCAAGGATTCCAAGCTGTCGTATGAGAACATCCCGACGGTGGTATTTGCGCACCCGGAAGTTGGCACCGTGGGACTGACGGAGCCGGAGGCCCGTCAACGCTACGGCGACGAGAACATCAAGGTCTACCATACCAAGTTCACGGCGATGTACTATGACGTGATGCCGGCGGAGGAGAAGAAGAAGAACCCGACCGAGTTCAAGCTGGTGTGCGCGGGCCCGGAGGAGAAGGTGGTCGGGCTGCACATTCTGGGACTTGGCGTGGGGGAGATGCTGCAGGGCTTTGGCGTGGCGGTCAAGATGGGCGCGACCAAGCGCGACTTTGACAGCTGCGTGGCGATTCATCCGACCAGTGCGGAGGAACTTGTGACGCTGCGATAGATTTTTAGACCGGGATGGACCTGTGGATTATGTCTTGTGGATAGATAGACTCGTATCGGGCATCGCTGTGGGGTTATGGAGGAGGGCTGGGGAGTGTTTGTATTGTTTATCGTAGATGCTGGGTCAATATTAGCTACCTAGGTAGTGTGGATGTACATGCAGCTGAGAGCGGAACTCTAGTTGACCATTGTTTGTTTACGGTAGACACTTCAATTGATTAACAAGTTTGATGCAAGAATCATCGGTGGTACAGTCCATTCTGTTGATCCACGTGACAGATGTATGGGTATCAGATATCATTCACAGACAAAAGAAAGAAAGAGAAGTGAGAGACCGGCATGGCGAAGCCAGGTATATCGTCAGAGAAGAAAGAAAGAAGAGACCCAGAAGTGGGGATTGTTCGCTTGCATGACGGCATAGAATGTGACATCGCCATGCAGATTTGGCCTTAAACCTAGACCAAGCGACGTATCCCGCCTAGGCGCAGAGTCTACCTAGGTATCTCTGGATCCATTTTCGGCAGTCCTGGGTCATGCGATGGATGGTGGTATTAGGGTGATCCCAGCCGACGGAGATACATCCAACCATCTTGAATGTATGTATCGAGATTCCTCTAGACAGAATCAGGTCGGGTTTTGGTCCCATCCTAGCTCCGTAGACGTAGGGTGGCTGGAGATGTTGTGGGACGGGATGGTTGTTGAACCGGGTGGGGCGGTGAGGGTGTTCATCACAGTAGAGTCGGATTTAGTGTCGATGAGACGGGGATTCGATAGGGAGTATAGTATGTCTGAATGACGGATGGCCCTCAGGGCGAAGAGGAAGAGAGGAGGGATCGATGGTTGGGATGGCGAGAGACAGAGAGTACATCGGATCAGTTGACATAGACCATGACCGCAAAGGAGATCAGGCAGAAACAGAGCGGGATGTAGACTCTCCGGTCCATGTTGGTGGGATCAGTTGTGTCTGAGAAACGAGAGTGGTTGGAACGGGAGGAGGACTTGGAGGACTTGTGGCCCATGATGCGATGGAGGTTGGTAGGTATACAGAGGAGACAGGGAAATGTAGTCAGGGAGGTGTAAAGAGGGAAAAGGAGGGGGGTTCAGGAGATTCATTCATGTTATTATTGTATTGTGATGGATTCAACAACGTGGCGGATGACGACGTCCAATTATTGTGATTGATTGCCCAACATCCCAACAAGGGGTGCCGTGCGGGGTAGGCGGTGAGGAATGACATAAGCATCTTCCCCAGAGTGGTCGAGTGGGAGCGAGCACGTGATCGGAGGGAGTTTTCTCCGGAGCGTAACGTCGTCCGTTCGAACCTCGTGGCCACCGTTGCTTTTTGTGTGTCTCTCTCTGTGAAGGATCTAAGAAAAACCGGCATAGCATGGCTGATCCCAGCTTTGACGCCACCTCGGAAAGACAGTCACTTGCTGGTGACACCCGGTTTCACAACCGACAGCCACCCAATCCATCCGGGAGGCTGGATATCCCCATTTTGCATGTATCACTTCCAGTACCAAGTGGAGAGCCTCCTGGCTGTCAGTGGCAAGCCCCAGTCCCTTGGCCTTTGTGCCATCTGAGACATCGTTAGGCCCAACCACAGGACGCTAGGGCCTATCGCTCGCTTTACTCCATCATGTGCCGCGGAGGTTGCCTAAACCGTGCATGTCCATTGATTGCAGTTCCTTGGGAATTGTCTTGGAAACGTTTCAATGGGTCTCCTGTGGCTACCTCACCCATCCATCCATCAGTCAACTGCTGATGTCCTGGGGAAGAGAGGAGAGGGTCACCACAGAGACCCATGGCTTCCCCCGTGTTTCGTGCATCCACCTGTCCAGGCTGCGACAATTCCCTGACGTGATCAGCAGATCGACCTGCTTCCTCCCGCCTGTCCACGGCCACTCGACCGACCGAGTTGACGACTCCCTGCAGTGGCAAGGAGTGTCTCCCCTGGCCTCCCTTGGCGCAATCTTGCCGACTCCCTTGGCCCCGGAGGAGTCACCCTCGCTAAAGTCGGTGCGAAAGTGGATTCTCAGATGGCCTTCCTTCCAAAAATTCCAGTACCAATCCCGACCAAGAATAGGACAGGACATAAGCGAGCAACATGGGTTCGTGTCAGATGCAACCTTGGGACCACACCCCGGCTGAGCCCCGGTTCACAAAGCCCGGACAAAGCGACGCTAAGGGGCTGTAGGCGCCGCGGCACAAGCTTTTGGTGTCCCCTCCCACTGGTGGAGCAGTCAATAGTCCGTACTGATTTTTCTTCCCCAGGCACGGATAGGGGATAACACGATCCTCCCGGCCGACGCTGAGCTCCAGTCGGTGGACCTGACCGTGGAGAGCGCGGACCATCAGCGCCTATCATCGTGATCAGTCCATGCGACGAGGCTCCAGTCGTGGTTCCACCCGATCGGAGGTCGCTCTCTTATCCTTTCCGTTTCCTTCAATCAGATTGTCTCGCCTGTGACGCATTGCCAGCCTCTCCAAGAAGTAGCCCAAGGTTGGACCGTCCGACTGCGCCTCCAATAATGCGAGCCCATTCGGCTCCAGCCGATGGTCTCTCAGGGGACCAGCATTTTTTTCCCTTAATATATTCCACGGCACTGTCATCAGTGCAACTTCCTTCACTTCCTGTTCCCCAGTATCAGAGTCATCATTGCGTTGCGACCGCGCACTCATTTGCAGTTCTGTTTGGCCTCGGTCTTTTCTGTCCTTTGTGCCACCTTCGTTCGACCTCGTCGGCTTCTTTAAAGTGATCAGGTCCCTTCTGGTCGATTCACTCTCGTTCTTTGGTCGCGCAATCCACTCGTTGGTCCCGTCCAGTATCATGTACTTCAAGTACGCCACCGCAGCCATTGCGGCCGTCCTCCCTCTCTGTTCTGCGCAGACCTACAGCGATTGCAACCCTCTTCAAAGTATGTTCATTCCCCCGGTGATATGCTTACCGTCGCCGCCACTAACCCCCCCGTCCAGAGACTTGCCCGCCTGAAAAGGGCCTGGCGACCTCGTCTTTCAGCTCTGATTTTCACAATCTCGATGGTTTCAAGACCACCGCTGGAACCGTCAACACTGGTCCCAACGGAGCCGAGTTCACCCTCAACAAGAAGGGCGATGCTCCCACCATCGATACCGACTTCTACTTCCTCTTTGGAAAGGCCGAGGTGGTCATGAAGGCTGCCCCGGGAACCGGTATCGTGAGCAGCATTGTCTTGGAGTCGGATGTCCTCGACGAAGTTGATTGGGTACGTTTCTTCCCTGAACTCAGTCTTCCCGCTTTTTACTAACTCCACACTAGGAAGCTCTTGGGGGCGATAACACCCAGATCCAGACCAACTACTTCGGCAAGGGTGACACCTCGTCGTACGATCGCGCTACCTACGTGGGCGTTGCTGGTGGACCCCAGAATGATTTCCACACCTACACCGTGGACTGGTCCAAGGACCAGATCCAGTGGTCGATCGATGGCAACGTGGTGCGCACGCTGGCCTACAACGACGCCAAGGGCGGCTCTCGCTTCCCCCAGACCCCTATGCGTCTGAGACTGGGCATCTGGGCCGGTGGTGACCCGGACAACGCGCCGGGCACCATCGAGTGGGCCGGCGGTGTCACCGACTACAGCCAGGCTCCCTTCAGCATGTACGTCAAGTCCGTGCGCATCGAGAACTCCACGCCGGCCGAGTCCTACACCTACACCGACAACAGCGGCTCCTGGCAGAGCATCAAGACCTCCGGCGGTACCGGCGGGTCCTCTTCGTCCTCTTCTTCTTCCTCTTCCACTTCGGAGAGCAGCACTTCCTCGAGCTCCTCCAGCTCCAGCTCCAGCTCCAGCTCCTCCACCGAGTCCTCGACGGAGGCCACCACTTCTGCCCCAACCACCACGACCGCGGGCTCCACCACCGCCTCTGGCATCACCACCGCGCCCTCCACCTCGGGCACCGGCGCTGGCTCCGCCACGGGCGGTGGCTCCAGCGGTGAGACGGGCGGTGCCGGCGGTGCCGGCGGCTCGGCCACTGGTGGTGGTTCCAGCTCTGGCACTGCCGCGGCGACCAGTGCCTCTCCCAGTGTGTTCGACGGCGCGGCGTCCTCTCTCTCGCGCTCGTCCATGGGCGCCGCGACGGTCTTTGGATTCATTGCCGCGATGCTGCAGCTGTAAAGAGCTGTGGCAGCGGGCTTGAATTAGACCGTCTTGCGCTTATGCTTTTGTCTTTGCTTTTGCTTCCGCTTTCCTGGCATGGAAGCTGTCGCTTTTCTTGTAGTTTCTATTTCTCTCCTTTGCCCCGGAAGTACATATGAACATGAATGTCGAATGCAGCGGCTCGCTGCGCAGTTTGAATTTGATGCCCTACGAGAACGGAATTATTTATGGTCGGTCATTTACACGCGCTGGAAGGATTCGCTTGGACGACAGACGTGGTGAGCCGTAGCTCATCGCGTCCGCAATAATAATAATAAATCACCCACATTGCCATGTCCAATATCTCCTTTGTAAAGAGTAAAACCCCACACAAACGCAATGAAAAATCCGAGGCATCCATCATAGCACATTAGTTACATAACCGGTCGTCATCATTTAGTTGTAAGATTACATTCCTCGCCTCCCTTGCAGAGCTTGCAGCCGATAAGATAGGCTTCGCACGGCATCCGCGACGGGGCGATGCTGCGCCGCGGCATGCTGGAAGACCCTCATAATCGAGGGACTAGCAGCCGCACGCGACGATGACCGGTCCGCAGACAACGCCTCCGGGACAAAACCTTCGATCACACTCCACCATCTCCGCCCGGCACGGCCGTCGCGCTCGGGGTGTCGCGCCCCGCCAGCGGAGCTAAAAGACCCCGAAGAATGCCGCTCGAGCACGCCCGCAATCGAGTCGAGATGGTCCTCCAGCCGCGCCAGGTCGGCATCCAGCGCATCGGCCTTGGATTGCATGCGCGCCGTCAGCTGCTCGAGATACTGCTCGCGGCGGCGCATCTGCGTGGACAGCCGGGCGTCGTGCGCGACGGAGAGGTCGTCACCAGCGGGGACAGGGGCGGTGACGACGAGGTTGTCGACAGCGGCGCGGATGTCGGCGCGGAGCGAGTCAAATTTGCGGGTCGCGGCGCGCGTGGCCTGCCAGCAGCCGTCGAATTCGAGGTCCAGCTCGTGGTGGGGGAAGGCGGGGGCGCGGTCGTGGAGGTCGGTTTGGAGGTCGCGGAGACGGGATTCGCTGTGTCTAAGCGCGTGGGCGAGGGGCTGCATTTCCTGGAGGGCGGTGCTGAGCAGGGATTCGAGCTGTGTTTGCGCCGAGAGGGCGGGGTTCTGGCGTGGGGACGCGGGTTTGGTGTGCAGAGCGCCGTAGGCAGAGGGCACCGGCGGGATGCAGCTGGATGGGTAGAGGGTGGAGAGGGCATCGATGGCGCAGAGGGTCTGGTACTGTTGCACCATTTCGGGGAGGACGAGGAGGTGTGCGATCGCGGCGAGGAGGATGAGATTGATCACAGCGCGGAGGGACTTTTCGGCGAGGTTGGAGAGTGGAAGAGGAATGTTGCGGGTGGACTTGGTGCGGTCGCTGGACTCAGGCGTCTTTAATGTAGGCTGGGTTTGTGTCGCGGGGGGTTTGGGCGTTGCTTGCGACGTGGGCTCGCGCGATGTGCGTCGCTTCCTGACCATGGGACTCACCCAGGAGGCTTCGGAGATGGGGGCCTCGTAGATGGAGGGCATGATGAGCTCGGGACCGGACATAGAAGAGGCGGATGTTGTCATGGAATCCGTAGCGGTGCTTCGTTTGCGATCGGGACTCGAGTGAGATGATTGTTTGCGCTCGTCCTTTGGGATGTACGAGGACGCGACAACCCAGGAGTCGCCCAGGACGGGACGATCCCCGGGGCGAGGGGCGGCTGTGGACATGGGATTGGATCAAGGGCGGTAGCACGAGAGGAGAGTAGATCTCTGCATTGAGGATGGCGCATGTAGACGACGGAATGAGCGTAAGGTATACAAGGGATGTTTGAAGTACTTCAAAGTATGGCGGGGAGATCACGGGAACGTTAAGCCCGATCGGGCCGATCATCACGGGACAAACATCGATCTAAATCATTTTTTGATGCTCTGCTCCGAGTCCGCCTCAGCCTCGCGATTCCCCATTCCCACGCCATGCGCCGATTAAACCCTTTGCGCTTCCGATATCCCCCTTTCTCCCGAACCTGTCGATCTTCTCGCGCTCCACCTTTCCCCCGATTGCAGCGACAATGGCTGTCATCAACCCCATCGCGCCCCTGTTCCTGCTCCGAACCGCACCCTGAACGACCAGCGCCATCCTCCTCCACCCCAACCGCCGACTATCGAACCCTCGGGACGGCCCAGGATCTGTTCACCACCTCTGTATACAGCCCGGGGTCGCCACTCTTCCTCCCCAATGGCACCCATGTCATCAACAAACTCATCACCTTTCTCCGCACGCAATATCTCCAGTACGGGTTCCGCGAAGTCCTCACGCCAACGATTTACAAACGCTCGCTATGGGAGGTATCAGGGCACTGGCAGAACTACAAGGATGACATGTATGAGGTGCGCGGTCGCGGCGCAACAGGCGAGACGGACGGAGAAGCGGGCGAGGACGAGTCGTACGGACTCAAACCAATGAACTGCCCAGGCCATTGCCTCCTATTCAAGTCGCAGAACCACTCCTACCGCGAACTTCCCATCAGGTACGCCGATTTCAGCCCGCTGCACCGCAACGAGGTGTCTGGCTCGTTGAGTGGCCTCACCCGCGTGCGCCGCTTCCACCAGGACGACGGCCACATCTTCTGCCGACCGCAGCAGATCAGAGGGGAAATCGCATCGGCGTTAGGTTTCGTGGACATGGTTATGACGACGTTTGGTCTGGGGCCGTATCGGCTGGTGCTGTCGACCCGTCCGGAGAAGGATTTTATCGGGAGTCTGGAGCTGTGGGACAGCGCGGAGGCCCAGCTGCGCGAGGCGCTGGACAGTACCGGACGGGAGTGGGCGATGAATGAGGGCGATGGGGCGTTCTACGGGCCCAAGATCGACATTCAGCTACAGGACCAGACTGGGAAATACCACCAACTGTCGACGATCCAGCTGGACATGAACCTGCCGCAGCGGTTCGGGCTGGAGTACCAGGTGGCTGAAGGAGAAGAGGACTACAACCCAGCGACTCCGGGACGCGCGACGCCCGTGCTGGTTCACCGGGCCAACTTTGGATCACTGGAGCGGTTTCTGGCGTTGTTGATCGAACAATACGCCGGTCGCTGGCCGTTCTGGCTTTCCCCCCGCCAGGGAATCATCCTGACGGTGAACCAGGACGAGGCGGTGGTGCAAAAGGCACAGGAAGCGGCCGCGACAATCTCGGGATTCCGCGCGCTCCAGCCGGGCGACGGGACCCCCACGCCGTTGTCGTCGGTGGATTCGACGTTTCTGATCGACGTGGATACAAGCAGTACCACTCTGGGGAAGAAGATCCAGCGGGCCAAGCAGATGAAGTACAACCTGATCTTCATTCTGGGGCCCAAGGACGTGGCGCAATCGCGCATCACGATGGACGTGACAGGGCAGCTGCAGAGCGCCGTAGCGGGGCATGCGACTACAACACAGGAGATTCTGAGACGCCAAGTGGGGGAGGCAGCGCTACAGAAACCACGGGCGATTGGAATGGCGGTGGAAGGGGTGCACGGGCTACTCCAAGAGTTGGAGTCGGTATTTGTGTAGGCTGATAGATACCGGTAGATAGGGACTTAGTACTCGTGGATATAGAAGTATCGCCGAAGTTACCCCTAGTGACCCATGTGGCGGGCATTTTTAAGCTTAATCTGGCGGTGTTATAGAAGGAGCTTTTCCTCAAAGCAGTATTCGCCACCGATCAATGGGCCCTGTCCATGGGCCTGATAGGTGAGGATCCAGAAGAAGCTTCGTTTTGCGCCCCACGATGCTCTTTTTGCCCGATGATGCTGATTATTATGGATCGAGCAATCCAGTCCTCCCCCTTCTCCTCTTCTGTCCCCTCCTCGTCATCTTCTTTTCTTCCCCCTATGGCGATGTCGCGCTCCTCTTCGGCCGTCTTCCGTTTCCTCGCTCCCTCGCACTCTTTGTCTCCCTCTCCCTGTTCCCCTGCCTAGTCCCCGGTATGGCCGATGTCCCCTTGAAAACGAATCTACCGCGGAAAAGCGCCTTCTCGTGTGAGGCTTGTCGCAAGCGCAAGGTGGGTTTCCTTTCCCCTCGTCTTTGTGTGGATGGACTCGGATGCTTTCCGAGATAAGGGTTTGGAAATAAAATTTCCACGTGGGAAAAAGCATCCGAGATCGATCGGGCGATCGGGGGCTGACCTCGTGCAGGTCAAATGCAACGGAGCCAGTCCGTCGTGCTCACGCTGTGCGGCGCGCGGCGAGACATGCGTCTATAGCTTGTGAGTCTATCCTCTCGCCTCTGTCGATCCCATCTAACCGGACGGGGAATCTTAGGGCTCCAACACTCTCCTACACCAAACAGTTAGAAGCCCGCGTCGCTCAGCTGGAAAACGCCTTGTCCAATCTGCGAAATCAGTCTTCATCCGCCGACGTATATCCGCACTACGATGCCTCTCCCGCCTCCACCAGAGAATCCAGCTCCAAGAGTCCAGGGGGACGTAGTCGCGTGAAAGAGGAGGACGAGAACCCAGGCAATCTATCGAGAAATTTCGAGGGCTTGAACGTCGAACATGATGGTCGCATATCTTTCCACGGACCGACCAGTCTGTTCCAGCTCCCCAGTGGTGCACTGACCGAAGCGTCTTCCACTTCGCATCTGGCCATGCAGTTGGAGACTCGGAAAGAACGACTGATCAATAATGCGTGGCGCGAACGCGCGTACGAACAGATGGCCACGATGCCAGAACCCTTTCAGTATTTGCTGGACTCGCACTGGTGCTGGATCCAGCCGCTGTTCAACTTTGTTTATCGACCGGCATTCACCCGTATGTTTCCTGCTTCAACCATCCCCTCCGCTCTGTACTGACCACCCTAGGTGACATGAAAATCAACGGCCCTTACTATTCCGATGCCCTTCTCCACGCTATTCTCGCCCACTCGGTCCGATGGTGCAAGTCGGAGCCTCGGATCGGCCCGATCCTGGAGCAGTTCGATGGCGGCGACGACTTCTCCCATCGCGCCGTGACCGGTCTCTATGACTCGTTGAAAGTGGGCCACGTCGATATCCCTACGATCCAGACTCTCCTATTGCTCAGTGCGAAAGAATGTGGACGCGGAAACCGCACGCAGGCGTGGCTGTATAGTGGAATGGCGTTCCGTCTGCTCGATGACCTGGGCATCTCGATCGACAGCCGCACATACTCCGACTCGGCTCACTTGAACGATGAAGATATTGAGATCCGGAATCGGCTTTTCTGGAGCTGCTATTTCTGGGACAAGCTGGTGTCACTATATTTTGGTCGCTCGCCGACTATGCAGCACTCCCGCGTGAGCCCACCGAGAACCATCCTCGACGACACAGCAGAGGTCGAGATCTGGACCCCCCATGGCGTCGACTTCCCCGACGGTACCCATTATCCGCCAAGCCAGGCTCATTCAACGTCATGCTTCATGAAGATGTGCGGTCTCGCGGAAATCCTCAATCAGATCCTAATCCATATCTACGACCCCATCAGACAGGTGTCGGAGGCCGAGTTTCATGACTGTGTCCGCGAACAGGCCCAGAATTTGGACGGCTGGTGGGAGGAGTTACCGCCGTACCTGAAGATGGTGCCCGCTGATCTTCCTCCGTATTCTCCTCCGGGCCACATTGTCATCTTAAAGTATGTTGTGCGATATGTTTCTGTTTGTTGTCTTACTAACGCAATTGCAGCTGCCTATACCACACCATCAACATCCTCCTCCATCGCCCCATTCTCTGCTCCAAGAAGAACCGCGAATCCTACGAGAAAAGCCATCTCGTCCAGTGTATGACGTCTGCAACCGCCATCCTTTCTATCTTCGACCTGTACCGTCGCACGTTTGGCGACAGCCATGTAGTGCTCTCCGTGGCCTACAGTATCTACACCGCGGCCTCGATCTTCCTCCTTGAGATCCAGGCGTTGAAATACGCCGCGGCGGGGACACTCGACAAGCTCAAGTTTTGTATTTACGCTCTGGAGCGGATCAAGGTGTCCAGTCCAGGTACGACGACGCGCCCTAACTACATCCATTTACAACCAACTAACACAGCATTTAGTGATCAACACTGCCCTCAATCTCATCTACCACGAAGTCCAAAGACTCCAAATCGACATCCACGTTGTCCTCACCCCTTCCCAACCACAAGCACAACCGTCCTCCTCCCGACCTAGCCAATCTCCTTCCCGTGCCCAACATCTTAATCCGACCTCCCGCCACGACTCACCCGCGTCACATCACCCACAACAACAGCCACCCCAGACCACGGATCCATCTCTGACTGGTGTTCATCCGGCTCCATCCCTTCTGTCGGGTTACACCTACCCGCCCATGGCGGGATTCAATCCTCCGCCGCCGCCGCCGAACGTCTCGCATATGCCGCCCACACACTTGCTGGGCGGGATGCCGCATGCCGTAATGACCTTGGAGAACCAGGGATCGTACGAGATCACCCCGGAGGTGTATGAAGCGTTTTCATACGCGGAGCCGATTTCCACGAATATGACGCCTGCGTTTGATCCGGGCATGGGCTAGTGATAGTCTACACAATATATATACCATAGGATTCAGGCATGACAGAGCGTTGTTTAGCGAGGGTATATAGTCATTCCATAATATATAACAGCACGTGAAGCGTCTAACATCGATAGTCCCAGTCACCAGTAACCGTCGTCGGGTGTGAAGCCATCCTATCCATCCCCCTTCAGACAATCTAGAACATGGCGGCAACAGCCAGGGCCGCCGCCGCCCCAACCGGCGCAGCCGTAATCAGCGGCTTTGCCGCGGGCAGCGCAACAGCCGCATCAGGCGTCTTGGTCGCCGCGGGGGCCGTGAACGAGTCCACGCCGCCGGTGACCTCCAACGCGTAGAACGTCACGGACTCAGTAGGGATGTTTTTTGTGGAGGTGGAGGTGGAGGTCGAGTACGCGGTGGCGTCCCACGAGCCGGTGGCAGCGTAGCTGAGAGAGCAGCTGGCCGACACGGAGTACGAGGAGAAAGTGCATTCGAGGTCGCGGGTGGCGGTGACAGCGTCCGTGGAGGCGGTGCCGGAGGTGTAGACGCCGGTGAAGCTGAAGGTCGACTCGCCCTGAATCATGGTCCAGGGGGTCTCGATCTGGCAGTCGGACTTGGGGGCGCCATCGAGACACTTGATGTGGTAGGTGGTGGCCAGGGCGTTGATGCCGGCGACGCTGGCGGCGGTGCTGTCGTAGGCGGGGATGGTGACGGAGAAGACGTCGGCGACGAAGAAGCCAATGGTCGTTGTTTTGGCGTCGTCCGCAGAGACTGCGGTTGCGGCGGAGAGGACGCCGACGAGGAGCGGGAGAAGCTGCATTTTCAGGGTTGACGTATGTGTGGGCCGCTTTGTATGTATATTTGTAGCTGGCAGGGTATGAAAGGAACTCGAGATGGAAGAGGTGCGATATCAGCGGAAGACGCTCTTTAAGAGCTCACATCTTATGAATCATTCGGCCCTGGCCAGAGGCGCAGTCCTCGAGCTACTGCGCGCGATGGTGGTCACCGCGGACGGCTGATTGGACCTTGATGCAGGAAGAAATTGCAGCCAGGCGAAGCGAAATGTTGCCTTGTTGGGGGCCAATACTTGTCCTCCAATATTGCGCCGCATGTCTTAGCCTTGGCTGGAGTTCGTGCTAGAAGTAGCCTAGTAGCACACTTTAGCGCGTTGATAGTTTAGAGCGCGGAACATCGGCAACAGGCTAGACCAGGACTGCACCAACGATTGTTGTCACTGGCAGAAATATGAAAGCCGCTGGAAATAGTACATGGCACTAATGGAACTGCGCGCCTGTGACTGGTGGTCGTCGTTCGCGCCGTTGACATGACTCAGGCCAAGGAGCGGAGTTCACTGAGCTCATCACCGATGTTGTGGAAAGTGAACCGGAGATAGGGTATAAATGATAACCCCACGATCCATGAATCGTCAACACATTACGCGTATGATCTATCCGAAATCGCACTAAGTCAAGCTATCCATCCTCGTCTTTGTGTCTGGTCCACGGGCAGACGCCGTCAGAATCGGCGATTCTGTTGCACAAGGGCCAGACGACACCGATGCCCGCCAGCGGAGATACCACGGCCCCTCGAACAGCTCGCCCATATACTCGATAGGCACGCCCTTGGTCTCGGGCATCCACACACCGAGGATCACCAGTCCCAGCAGACACACGATAGACCAGAACAGATACGCGCCCCAGACATGCAGCGAGACAAACATATTCGGCGTGACCCGCACGACCGCAAACTGGAAAAACCAATGCAGCGACATGCTCACGGCATAACTGACATTGCGCACGCGCGTGGGGAAGATCTCGGCGCCGTACAGGTACGGGATTGTGCACAGACCGACCGACCAGCCCACGGCGTACACAAACACCGACGCGATGGCTGCATCGCTCGCCGACCGATTCGCACTACTGCCCGGCTGGAGGCCCATGTATGCGCCCATGTAGATATGCGCTGCTAGCTGGAGGGCCAGACCGATCAGCGCGCAGCGCCGCCGTCCCACGACATCGATAAGGCCCCAGGTAAACGCCATGGTGAAGACCAGCTTCACGACGCCGTACGCGCCCGACGAGATCAGCGACTGGCGCGTTCCTGGGATGCCTGCATACTCGAAGATGGTGGCGACGTAGTATGTGATGCCGTTGCCGCCCGTCCACTGCCCGATTGTCTGCATCACCATCAGCAGCCAGAACCGCTGCCGGTAGTTGGCGTTCGTCTGCGTCTCCTTGAACGCCGCCCAGTGCGACACGGACACGAGGTCCGCCGCGCGCGCGCGCACCTGGGCGTCGATCGTCGTGAACTCGTCGTCCACGGCCGGGTCATACAGGTCTTTACCGCGCAGGCGGGCGAGCATCGCGCGTCCCTCAGCGTGGCGTTGTTGCGAGACGAGGTACCGCGGGGTTTCGGGGGCAATGTAGGAGGCGCAGAAGGCGATCCCCACGGGGATGAGCGGGATGGCTTGCACCAGGCGGTACTGCGTGCGTGTGGGAGCCATGTGCTCGTTGGCGGCGTAGTTGATGAAGAAGCCTGTCACGTCGTCAGTGGAGGTCCCTGCGTTTCCCGAAGAAGAAGACTCGACGTACCCAAGGTCAGGACTGTAAGTAGCACCACCATGTACATGCTGACCACGAGGCCGCGGGTTCTTGCAGGGGCTATGGATGCATGTCAGCGGCGGGGTCTCACACCTGTAGCAAACAAGGGATGCACCCACCAATCTCGGACAGATACAGCGGGGAGACCACGGTGAGGGAACCAGCCCCCAGACCTCCCCAAATTCGAGAAAAGAGCAGTAAGCCGTAATTGCCAGAAGAAAAGATCTGGATGAAGAGACCAGACGCCCAGACCAGACAGGCCAGACGCCATGAGCGTATGCGGCCCAGGCGGTCGTTCAGGTCCAGGGCGAACAGCGCGCCAAAGGCCGCCCCCAAGACGTTGAAGGAGGTGATATTGGCGGTTCGGTTGGCCAGGCCGGTCTCATCATGCTTCCAGTTGGAGGCGAGTAGATTAAAGTCGGATTTGAAGGAGTCGAGTTTGACGCTGGCGCTGAAGCCGCCCTCGTCATAACCTCGTGAGAGTTAGAAGACCAATTCCATATCCGACCGATGGGAATCGACATGACATACCTTTCGGAATGCTCCCGCAGGCGATGATGGCTATGACCAGGGCATAGAACGGATGGGTGGACCACCAGGCTGAGGGCTCCATCGCCCCTCTCGGAGACCTCCGTGGTGGATGACGATGGAGTATCTAGTACGACACCAAGGCCAATGGAGCTCGGAGCTAAAATGACAGACCTCTAAAACCAGCAAAGTCGGAGGAAGATCCGGGGAAGCGAGTGGGTATGAGAGAGATGAATGGTTAAGCGATTATGCGTGAGGCAGAAAGAGATTTTGTCGTCGGTGTGTTTGTCTCGGTCAACGTCCGTGATGACTAAATCTATACTCCTTACATCTACTTCCTGGGAGTATACTTCCTCACATGCATCTACATCTACATCTTCATTTTCACCTATCTACATCATGTTGCCATGACCCTCCTTGCCTTCCTCGTATGTTTTCTCATGTCTCTTCCTCGAATCCCGCTGACATCCATAGTCCAGGTCCCTCTACCGTGCCAGGGTCCTCCCCAGACACTACAGCACACAGAGACTCTCTTTGAAAAACAGACTCCCTCCACACACATGGGACACTCATATGCACGTCGTAGAGCCGCAGCGCTTCCCCATCGCTGTCGACGCGGTCTATCAGCCCTCGGCACACCCTCTCGACGAGGCTCTCGCCTTTGAATCGTCCCTGGGGATCAACAATATTGTTCTTATCCAGCCGTCCGTCTATGGCACCGACAACTCATGTCTCCTCGACGCCCTGAGACGCATCGGGTCTGTTCGCGGAAGAGGTGTAGTCGTAATCGATCCCACTGCCATCTCGTCCGACACTCTCACCACCTGGCACGCCCTCGGTGTTCGTGGCGTTCGTGTGAATCTCAAGTCTGTCGGGAAGGTGCTCGGCGAGCGAGAGCTAGCAGAAACCCTCCTCCAACACGCCAAAGTCATCCGCCCGCTCGGCTGGATGATCCAGGTCTACCTGCCGCTCAATATGATACCTATGCTGGAGCGCATCGTGCCCCAACTGCGTGGCACAACCGTCTGTGTCGACCATTTCGGAAGCCCTGATCTCCCCGCGTCTGGTCCTGCAACCCCGCCGCTGGATCCCTACTCTCTCCTGGGATTCACCTCATTGATGGCGCTGTTGCGCACGGGATCTACGTATGTGAAAGTCTCCGCACCGTATCGACTCAGCCAGGACGGCCGGCTGCACGACCTGGAGATGATGATCCGCGAGTTTCTGCGCCACGCGCCGCACCGGGTGGTCTACGCGACGGACTGGCCGCATACACGGTTTGCGGGCGCGGACATCACACAATTTACGGAGCTGTGTTTGCGACTATGTGCTCATGACCCGGCCCTGGTTGAGCGAGTGTTTCGACGGAATGCAGAGGACATGATGAACGGACGATCCTGATGCTTTGGACAAGCGAGACGATCTTACGAGTCATGAAAGAAATTGAATGTGATAGTGCTTGTTATTCACTAAATATTACTCGCCCGGATCATCCGACTCCCCTTCGGCCTCCTCCGATGTTTGTATACAATAGTCTCGGTCAGATTCCGAGGGGCTACGGTGGGTTGCCGAGTCGTCGGCAAAGGTGGAGATTCAGCGTCCAAGGCTCGATGAACCGTTCCATTGTGTTTCAGATCTTCGGTTCGTGGAGTTCGATATATATACTGGGGATCTGTTCTAGCGCGTTCTTCGCCCAGAAGGTAGACGACGGGATCACCGCGGCGGAATATAGGGATGAATGGATACGAATTCGCCGAAGGTTCACAATCGCACCGGATTTGCACAAGGCCCGGATTCGCAGAACTTGTTTGTCCAATTCTATGTCAGGGCAAATCCGATTGAGCCAAGACAAAGGACCTACCACAATCATACCTGATCATACTACTGACGATGCATCGTGAAGTCGACAACCCCAAAAAAACACCCAATGCCAACGACGCCACGCAACAATGGGAATATTCCCGGTCCCCGAGCCGATTCACAAGGGAACATGTCAGGAAACAAATCACCCCATGGACTCATCCACGGCCAGTGAGGGCGACACACGTGGCCGCCGGGGGTGGGCAAAAGCAACCGCCATCCCTAAACAACCCGTCCTGCATGATATCATGGGCAACAAAGGACTGACGAAAGATTGGGATTAGTGCCGGGACCCAGGGGGTTGGGCTCCGTTAGTCTCCTAACTCAATTACTACCTGACCGAACTCTACTTCTCTCCTGTTTGTCCCTAGATCTGACTCCAACCAACTGCCACCGCAACCCCAGGAATAACCACCGAAGACGAAACCCCTATCGCGACTCGACTCATACCACACCGAATTCAGCATCTCACGAGTATTCGTTCCCCACATGGACCGACCCGATCGCCACTAAGGATCCCGTAGCGTGAGTTGAACGAGGGCCACACAGGAATGGAAACCGACGCACCACCACCACCATCACAGCCAAAGAGCAAACTTGAGATTGCGCTCTTTCTCGCCGCCAGTAAAGGCTACGACTCCGTCGTCAACCAGATCATTAACACACCCAGCGTTGACATTGACTGCCGCGACGAGGACGGCCGCAGCGCACTTTCCTGGGCCGCCGAAGCCGGCCATGGCAAGGTCCTCGGTCTGCTGCTGGCCACGGGCCTGGTCGACGTAAACGCCCAAGACACCAAACTGGGCCAATCGCCACTGTGCTGGGCCGCAAAGAACGGTCACGACAGCATCGTCGGCCAGCTCCTCGCCCACCCAGACGTCGACCCCAACCTCCCCGACGCCGAGGGCCACACGCCGCTGTACTGGGCACTGGAGAAGAACAGTCTAGCGTCGGCGGTGCTGCTGCTACGCGTCAATGCCGATCCCTCCGTCAAGGACGCACGCGGCCGCACTCCGCTGCTCCGCGCCGCGGAACGCGGCCACGAGGAACTCGTCGTGATGCTGCTGCGCTCGGGACGCGTTCACGTCGACGACGGCGACGAGGCCGGGCTGACGCCGCTTTGGTATGCCGCGCGTAACGGCCATCTGCCGGTAGTGAAGCAGCTCATACGTCACGGGGCGAAAGTCGACGCTCAGCCGCCCGCGGCCGACGATAACGACGAGCAGACGGCGAGAAAACGCGGCCCGCGCGGCACGCCACTATACCAGGCCGGGCGCATGGGCCATGTCGAGGTCGTCAAGTACCTCGTGCGCAAGGGCGCGGACATCAACTCGCCGTGCGGCGAGTACGGCTGGCCGCTGTTGTTTGCGCTGGTTGTCTGCGACCGCACCCAGCGCGGCTTCCGCATGCTCCAGGTGCTGCTTCAGAAGGGCGCCAAAGTCAACGTGCGCGATCCGGGCGGCCTGACGAGTCTGCATGTCGCGGCACGCGACGGCGACTTCGGCATGACGGGGTTTTTGCTGCAGGCGGGCGCAGAGGTGGACGTGGCAGCGCGCGACGGCATGACGCCGCTGCATTACGCCGTGCGCAACGAGCACGAGAAGGTCGTTGAGCTGTTGCTGCGGGCCGGGGCGGATCCCGAGGATCAAGACGAGCAGGGCGATACGCCGCTGCATTTTGCCGTCACGGCCGGGCTGCGGAAGATCGTGGCGATGCTGGTGGACACCGACATGGACGTCAATGTGGCGAACAACTCGGGCGAGACGCCGCTGCACAAGGCGACGGAGCAGGGCCGGCGAAAGATGGTGGACTTTCTGATCCAGAGCGGCGCGGACGTCAACATCCCGGATGACTTTGGGCGCACGGCCCTGCACAAGGCCATCACCGCCCGGAACAACGTCATGCGATTGTTGGTCAACAAGGGCGCCGATGTATTTGCAAAGGACATGTACGGACAGACGGCGCTGCACATCGCCGCCCGCGCCGGCTTGACGGGCGACGCGCACTTCCTGCTGGGCCATGGTGCTCGCGCCGACGCCAAAGACAGCAAGGGACGCACGCCGCGCGATCTCTCAGCGGAAGGCGGACATGCCGAGTGCGCGGAGCTGCTGCTGAACTCGATGAGCCTGGTGGTCCCGGAGGAGTCCTCGTCGTCGTCGGAGTCGACCCCCGAGGCGTCGACGCCAGAAGACCCGATTCTGGAGGAGATCGTGGATGTATCCGAGGAAGCAATCCCGCAGGAACCGCTCGAATGACGTGCAAGAGCGAGGATGGTGATTCTGTACAGTTGACAATGTAAACACCCGGACATAGAGACTTGATTTGGATAACTCGCATTTCCATTGGAGCGGTCCATCAGGATGCTAAATGACATATATTCTTCTACATATCCACAAGCCACCACCCTCCGCACACCCTTCACAAACCCAGTCACATCTCTCAACACTTAGTCATGGGTATTGGCATTGATAGGGATCAGATCATCGCCGTGCAGCTTCGCGTGCGTACTGCAGATATGCTCGCCCACCTGCATACACGTCAGCGCCGCCACCCCCACAACAAGCATAAAGGCCACTTACAATTTCATGGCAGCACGTCACCGTGCTCCCGCCGGGACACTTTCTCTCCTTGTTGAACTCGGGGTTTTCCTTGCCTGCACATATCACAATCAGCAATGGCATCCCTCCTTACCCGTCAGAACACTCACAGCCCATGCCAATATAGTTCACCTTGGAGCCTTGCTGCGGCTTGTACCCGTGCTCGCAGCAGTAGGGCTTCTGCATTGGGTGTGAGTCGGCACGGCCCAGGTCACAGAGGTATCGGCCGTGCACAGCGGTCAATGAAGCTGCCGAGGCCAGGGCGAGGAGAGCGGTTTTGAGCTGCATGTTGCTTTATCTCTTCTTGTGTTGCGGTGAAGAGCGACGCTGGGAGTTTTTCCTTGAGAGAAAGAAGTAGAAGATGAAGGGTGGAGGATACCCCCTTAGAGGGGTTGTGAAGGGGCGTGGGCAGGAATGCGACAGGCTCTAGGGATGGGATTTTGGATTTGTTATGCAGGTACGAACTTAGACCTTCGTGTCTGGAGTCGTACCCCTTGCGTGGAAGCGTCATCTTAGAGACGATTCAACGTCGCTCTCAGTTCTGTAGTTTCAATCTACATTCTTCTTGATAATGCAACAACGCGCGTTCATTTGCTTATCTACCTCCTAAACTATACAAGCGCATTGCAGCTCCCTGCAGCTCACAGCCTACTGCAGCGAGATCTCCATCGGTCCCGTAAGCTCAAACTCAGTCGAGCGGAATGCAGACATACGCGATTCGACCTTCTGGCCCAGCACCTTGACAGCCTGGACCTTGACGCCAGCGGTGCTGCGGCCAAACGAGCCCTTCACGAAGAGCTTGCCGCGACGGTACTCGAACTTGATCTCTGCGGTGGCCTTCTGCTCCAAGGAATCGCCGTCATCCAGGTACAGACTGCCGGAAGCGGTTCCGTCGAGGCCAGGGGCGATGATCAGCTCGAAGCTCTTGGTGCGCAGTTCAGTCGTGGTCATCGCGCCGGACGACCGGACGGGGATGATGTTGCCTCCGCGGACGTGCAGCGGGATATGCGTCACGTCGATGTTCTCGAGGGTCTTCTTGGCTCCGTGGCCGCGCACCGGGGCGCCCGTGTACCAGTCGTAGAAGATGTCGTCGGGGAAGTACGCATCCACAGAGGTGCTGCCCTCGGTGAGGACGGGGCTGACAAGGAGGGCGTCACCGTAGAAGAACTGCACGTCGTTGGCGAAGGTGTTCTCGTCCTCGGGGTACAGGTAGAACATCGGCTGGAGGAACGGCTCGCCGGTCTCCGCCTGCTTCTGGAACGCGGTGTAGATGTAGTCGAGGAGCTTGTAGCGGATCTCAATGGCCTTGCGGGCGGAGTCAGCAACCGTCGGCCACTGGTAGAACTCCTGGCCTGCGCTGCCAATTTCGTTGTGGTTGCGGTAGAAGGTGTAGAATGCGCCCAGGGCGGCCCAGCGGGCGCAGAGCTCCTCGGTCGTGTTGCCGCCAAAGCCACACACGTCAGCACCGACCATGGGCACCTGGAACATCGACGCGAAAGCAAGGATCTGGGAGATCGAGATGCGATAATGATCCCACTGGCTGAGATTGTCACCGAGCCTGGAGCCTGTTAGCGACTTGTGTATGGTCTGCACAGGAAACAACTTACCAGTGTCCAACGTGGGCTCCTGCACCAGCGAAGGTGCTGCGGGTGATGACCAAAGGTCTCACATCAGGACGACGGTTCAGCATGGCGGTCCGGGAGGCAGAGCTCATCACTGAAGACGTTAGCGGACGCTTGAGTCAAGATCGGGTGTTGACTTACTTGTTCCATAGAGATTGTGGGTGTCATACTCGGCGTATCCTTCGCCCGCGTGGATGAGATCGGTGTTGATGGTCTTGTTGCTGATGGATCCAGCAGCGTTCTGGATCTTGTACGGGGGATCCACCAAATTACGGCCGGGAAGTCCGATCTTCTCACCTTTAGGGCCTCCGGCCCGTTTCACAGCACGCTTGGAGGACGAGGGCTGGAAGTCCTCAGGGAACCCAGGCAAGGGGCGCGGGTTACTGGGGCGGACAGCTGGGGGCGCCGGGGGAAGATCGTTGTCGATTGCATATTGTTCAGGGTCCGCGCAAGGCCAGGTACAGAAGTTGGCAGCCTCATTCATGTCAATCCAAAGACCGTCAATATCAACACCGTCATCGGCACTGAAGAAAGCGCTAAATTCGCTGGTCCAATATTCTTGGATGTCGGGGTGGAACCAGTCGGGATAAACGGTCACACCAGGCCACACGGCGCCTGCAACCTGTGTTAGCGGAGTCTTCTCATGAGGCGATGCAATATTTCACCTTTGTAAAGGCTTCCGTCCTGATGCTGGAGGAAGATGCCCTGGTCAACGCCCCGCTCATAGGCCTCGTTATCTGGAAAATTCGTCAGCATCCACGCTCGGTATCTTCTAGATAACGCTATGATCCACCTACCGACGGCGCTCACGGCGGGGTCAACCATGACAATATACTTCTGGTCATGCTTGTGCAGGTAACCCACAAGCTCACGCATCTTGGTGATCGGGAATCGCTCCGGGTCGAGAGTGAACACTTTCCGCGCATTCATGTAGTCGATATCAGTCCACATGGTTTCGAGGGGAATTTCCGCCTTGCTGTAGTTGTACACCACCTCAGCAACCTGATAAACATCCCGGTAGCCATATCGACATTGATGGAACTGGACAGGTTAGCAGAAGTTCCATATGGGAGATCAGGTATGAGGGGGACATACTCCGAAGGACCAATAGCTCTGCATAGCAGGAAGGCCGACGATCTTCGAATATTCGATGCTGGTCTCCTTGGGAGTGGAGCCAGTGAAGAAGTAGAAGTCGAACACGCCTCCCAGAGTGTTGTACTCGAGATATTGCTGTCCATCCTCGGTCTTGTCGATGCGAATATCCATACCGTTGGAGTTGAGCAGGAACACGCCATGAGTGCCGGACTCGCCACGATGGTCATAATAAACAGGATGCGCACCATACAGATTGCTGTTCTGGGGCACGCCGTAGGAATCCCGGTTCCAGATGGTGCGAGTGTAGTTGGTGGTGGGCAGGCGGAGAGAGTCAGTATGCTCTCCCAGACCATACAGATAGGGGTCCTCAGGAAGCCAGGTGCGAAGGTTCAGATACTGGGATTGGAAGATTAGGTTTGACGCAGACGTGTCAAACAACACTTCATCATCTCTGGTCACGGTGAAAGAGAACGGTTCCTCTTCGTAAGTGAACTTGAGCGCGGAATGTGGGCGGGCGCCTTTGCGGCCTTCCACACGCGGAACAACAGATTCGGGAACCTGGTAGACCTGCTCGTTGGCATCATAGATCATCACATGGAGACGCTCATCTGGACGTTCTTCGTTAGTCTTCCACCTAGCTAGCAGCATTCAATGGGAAGACCTACCGGTCTGGTATTCGACGAGGAGCTTCAAGTCTTTCAGGTCTGTGCCGTAGGTGTTGCAGGGTTTGCCAGCGAGGGACAAATCGGCAGTCAACGAATTGACACCTTCGCGCACATTGGAGACCTTGTACCCCGGACACGGATCCGTATTGTTGGAGCGGGATCCAATAACGGCCGCTCCCGCAAGAGGAGCAAGCAACAAGAGAGAGCCCAACATACTGAAGGAGTATGTATAGAGCGTGAAGTAATGTCAGGGATTGGACGGACTTCTGAACTCTGGGGGCGGATGATCAACATGTATTTATATGTGAGGCAAAGATGACCGAGGGAATAGAGCTACTCCGACGCATTCCCAGGGAACCGAAGCGAGCACCTGCTGACGCACGATGGTATGACCGAGCTCCGCTGCATCAGATGAATTGGACCCCATACTTGAGGCATAGCACCGGAAATTGGGTCTGGGCATTCGTATGGGGCGGGCATTGGTCGACTTGGCCCGGGACCGATGGGCCATGCTCGCCGTCTGTCCTATGCGAGGGAAGCCGGTTACACTAGAAAAACCATACATAATTATGAGCTCAGATCGGAAGATGGCGTCGGGACGAGAGCTTGGAGTGGGGGAGTTCAGGGTCCGCCTAGTGCATGATGTCGGTCAAATATCGGGCAATCTGCCAGTCCCGTTGGCACTTCCAAGACTTGGGCGCGGATCTTCCCCTCATTTAGGATTGGAATGCGGACTAGATGATGGAGGCTGCAGTTCCAAGCCACCGACCAGTCTAGCTCGAAGTAAGGAGTCAAATGCATGGAAGAGAAGACAGTGACTGGAGAAGAAAGAAAGCGAGAGAGAGAGAAAGAAAGGGGATGCCGAGTTGAGTCGGAAGTCGGTTCGGGTGCCCCGTAGATATCTCAGTAGCCAGACCCCTTTTCGGGTTAGCGGGTTAGCTCTTCCCCGGACCCAAGGTATTGCCGATGTTCCTGAACCGGAATAGTCACTTAGGTACCAAGTACCTTAGTGGTACGGAGTACAGTAACAACCGATGAGAAGGACCAAGAGACTTGGAACATTCTTTCTCTCTTCCCAACAAGACCAACTGAAGCCTACTTCACCTGCAACTGCGCGGCTACTCATCTTGCATGTCGCCATCTTAGCAGCCTGTCATTCATGCAGCCCCTTGTCTGACCGTCGATCATCCGGTTAGCTGGGAGATCCCTACAATCTTGTCTTGACGTGGTTCTAACTATAGTACAGAGACGGTACTTCTGATATTGGGAGCGCCTGTACGGCCTTATCTATGATCTCAACTGCCAGGAATGCGTGGCTGTTTTAGGCAAATGAAACCTGGTCTGTCATAGAGCCCAAGCTGACTGACTGACCTTGGCGATCTATTAGGGCACCATCATCGTAAATCAATGAAATTCTACCGGAGCATCTATAGTTCTCAACGGTCATGCATCTCTACCCAAATCATCACAAGCATTACGTGGAACGTCATGAATCGACAAACACCGAACATCAAAGAAATGCCGAGACATATAAAAAAAGGAAAATCGCAAAGAGGTATCAAAGGTAAGCAGCCACCTGGCAATGCGGTGAACACCACTGCAGGGCGATCTTAGATCTTCTGTCCGGCAGAAGCAGCTTTCACATCCTCTTCGGAACTCATAATCTGCACCTTGATGGCGCCCGTCCGGGGGTTGGAAGCGGTCTTAAAGGCCTCAAGTGCATCCTCCAGCAGGTAACGGTGGGTCACCAGACTCTGCAAGTTGATCACGCCATTCTTTACCAGCCGGATGGCCCGGGGCCAGGTGTTGCAGTAACGGTACTGGTACTGGAGGTCGATTTCCTGGGTGCTCAGGCGCATGAAAGGAACGTTCATCTCGTTCTTACCCACGCCAATGACGAACACCTTTCCACCGAACTTGACACTCCAGATGGCGGAGGCAACACTGCTCTCGACACCGGTGCACTCGAGCGCCAGCTTGGGCCGGAGAGCGTCCGGGCCGGCGCCCTGGCCGTCGTTGAACACGTTGATGATGCCCTCGGCATTCTGCTCGGCGGAGAGATTGGTCTGGACCTTGTACGTGCGTACGTCCGGGACCAGAGACTTGGCAAAAGCCAGGCGTCCCTCGTCGATATCAGTGATGACAATCGGGGTGGCGCCCGCGGCACGCGCGCTGAGCAGAGTGATCAGACCGATGGGACCAGCACCGGTGATGAGGGTGGGGTCACCCAGACGGAGACCGCTGCGCTCAATGGCCGCCAGCGACACACTGAGAGGTTCCAACAAGGCTCCGTCTTCATAGCTCATGTCACCGATCTTGTGGCACCAAATGGCGGGGTGGTTGACGTAGCGGCGCAACAGGCCGTCCACGGGAGGGGTGGAAAGGAAGGCGACTCTTTCGCAGCCGTTGTAGCGGCCCGTCAGACAAGGTTCGCAGGCGTTACAGATGATGTTGGGCTCGATCGCGACACGGTCGCCGGGCTTCAGGTGGGTGACGTCGGGGGCGACCGCAAGGACTCGACCCGCGGACTCGTGGCCCAGAATGTGATCGCCGGTCACAATCATGGGGCCGATACAGCCATCGTGCCAAAAGTGAACATCGGATCTATCGTGGCGCCAGTGGTTAGTCCCACCCGCAACAACCCAACAGGGATCTTTGGAAAAATAAGCGCATACCCGCAAATTCCAGTGCTGCGAACCTCCACAGTCACCTCACCGGCCTTCAATCCCTGGCCACTCTTGATCTCCTCGACAGAGGGCTTCGACTCGGCAACCCAGAGGTCATGCTTGGTGTTGGTGTAGACACCAATGTTGGGCTTTTCGAGGACAATTGTGTTGGTCATGGCGATCGAATGTGAGAGAGGAGGTCCGGACAGAGCCGTCAGGTGGTCAAGGGGAGGGAAAAGAGGAGAGAAGCAGTAAGAGTGGGAGGAATGGAGGAAGATGCTGGGATCCCACGCGCTTTATACTTGCGTCGCAAATTCGCCGCTCCACGCCGCGAATCCGGACCGACTGAATTTGTCAAGAATCCAATGACAAATGAGGGTTGATCCAGAGAATGGTTGAGAAAGCGTCCTACCAAATAATAATAGTAATAATAGCGACAGTAATGGAAAATTATTACCATTATCGTCATTGATCCATCCTGAATGCTCCTGCGGGACACTCAACGAGTGGGACCCCTGAATGCCCATTTATCCGGTGGGCATGAATGACTGCCCCGCGCTCCCCCCCCCCCCCCCCCCCCCCCCCCCCC